>JAVQJX010202797.1:0-14302 GCA_036025115.1 Ambassis agassizii
CTCTTTCAAAATAAAGGTCAACCTTTTCTATCAATCTACCCTTTTTTTGTATTTTCCACATTTTTATTGCATGTATAACATCAACAGCCAAGGTTATTGTCAAATTAATTTTGCTGGTATACATTATGCAAAATAGCAGTTAAAACAGGCAACAAACATTATCCCTGATATAGTTAAAGGTCATCATTTATGAGTGCGGTGACATAACACGTCTGTGTAGCTCCCCCGGTTTAATCTGTTGTGTGTGCAGCCATCTGACTTTTTTTTTCTCATTAGCTTCTATTCTTCTGACACACTGACAGCTGAACCATTTAATGTCATAGGATTTAATTACTGTGACCTTTCCTCAACATACTCTGACGCCCCCAATCCACCACCAGTCACCAGTGGGAATGTGCCCCCATCTCTGTAATCCTGTTTCAAACATTTCCTTCCAAACTGATCCCGGAATAATAGCGTGCAGGAGAGTCATTAAATGTTACTAATGGACAGGTTTGGAATTTAAGTGGTTATTAAAACCAGGGAAAGAACACATAACTAATTTAATGACAGTGCTGTGAATTTGGAGCGTGATTGTGGGTCTTGGTGGTGTCTAGGGGTTCCGGTGGCATGAAATGTTAACATGTTTGTGCTGTCATCTGTTGTCTGGACAGAGCCCACCAGAATCACCATGAGGCCTACCAACATGGAGATCATTGTTGGCGAGAGCATCGTGTTACCCTGCCAGATTGCCCGCGATCCAGCTCTGGATGTCTCTTTCTCGTGGGCATTCAATGGCCAGCTCATCGACTTCCAGAGAGACGCCGATCATTTTGAAAGAGTGGGCGGGGTGAGTTGTACTCAGCATTAAACTCACACACTTTCTGCCTATTCTGGGATTAACAATGTGCAAGTGTATGCTCCGTTGCCTGTCTGAGGGCTTCTCAGACACAAATGATACCCAAGCAGAGACGTTTACGCCAAGACATTTCCAAGCTTCCCCACGGTCAGTGTAGAACAGAAAAAAGATAAAGCTGTCTGTGAGGAATCTGTTCAGACATACATGTTCTGTAAAGTCCTCAAAGAATAACACTGCTAGGAACAGTCACAGTCATTCATATAGTTTAAAAGCCTCATTGAATGGCACCATCAGGTCAATAATCCCGACCCTTACCTTTTGAATTGGCTTCCACATCTAAAACTAAATTGGTGAAATGCCATTTCAGTCTTATGTCTAGTCCTCATTAATAAAGTCTTTCTACTTTTCATCCCTTCAACTTCTAATTCCCGCACCTCAAGGGAGAACATTTTCTTATCATCTCCCTCTTCCATAATTGAATTTGCATACCTATTTATGAATCTTGAGCCCCGAAATAATTAAGTAATGAGCTGGCTGGCATTCACAAGGGGTGGCCAAGGGCTGCACCAGTGAATGTTCATTTGAAATCCTTGAATTGTTGATAACTTTTTGTTGCATATTTGTTCTGTTTGATGAAGGGCAAAGTTAATTGTTCAGAGCTTGTCAGTGTAAAATTGCTACCACTTATCATCCCGGGTTCTCGATTCGATTGGTATGATTCACATTTGACATCATATCTCGATACACTCATGGTGTTGTTGACGTGCCAAACTTCATGAATGTAAATGGCATTTACGAATGATACTGAACTGTGTGTAAGAATGTAGTGTATTTAATGGATATACTGTAGTTTTCCCAGAATCTACCCCCCACCCCACCCCACCCCACATGTCCAGAGAGAAAACCAGCCCCTCTGCTCAACAGCTTCTGATGAATTCATTAACATAATTAAAGCATATCTGCCTCATCACTTCCTTCCTGCCAAAGCCAGGAGGCCTTGCGATGCATTTCGAGCTCTCAGGTCGGCCAGGTGGTGGCTGACATTGGAGCGAGAATCAGACCTGGCGCTTAGAAACTGTCAAGTGAAAGGAGATGAAAGGAAGGGGAAAGAGAAAAGAAGGAGAGATAGAGGGGAGTCTTTTTATCCCGTGGTCGCAAAGAAGTGTCATTCGCTCAGCTCTGCTTTGTCAGGTACCTTAGAGAGGTGGAGCGAGGCGTTCGGTTGCAGCAGAGTGGAGCTATGATCACTAGCCGCTGGGGGTGATGAAATCTGCTATGACTGCAACGAGTCTTACCTGGCTCGCCCCCAGGTGACTGCTTTCCAAAGCAGCACACTCCTTTTCACTGGCTGACATGCTTTGTGACAGGGCTGTTCAAGAGTTGACTTTCAAAAGGTGAACTCCCATCCACAGTCAAAATCTCAGTGAAATGTGTTAATTACTTTTTACCTTGTGTCATTTTAACAGGTACAGATGGTGATATCTGCTACTTTTCTTATTGTCTGTAAGCAGCAGAGGACTAAAACCATCTAATAACTGGATGGGTTCATTGTGCAATAACAGGGTAACACAGTGCAGGATGTGTTCCATAATATTTTGGCTGCTGTGTGTGTGAAAGTGACGCAGACTGTTTGATGGCAGTTTTATTCGTGTATGAATGCTATCATATTCATTACACAGGCTAAAGCCTCATAAGCCAACAAAAGTCTGTTTTCACTTCTGCTGATCTTTGCCTTTCTTCTGTTGTTTCTTTTAAGTAAGTTGTGTTTTGTTTACCTCTAGTTAAGCCAGGGAGGCCAAGATATTTAGAGTGATAGATTAGCATCAAGCTCCGCCCCTCTGCTTTCAATGCCGTTTTCTACCTTGATAATGGCCCTATGGGGAAAGACTCGCAGTCAATGGTGCCAATCACAACAGCTCAGTAGTTTGTGTTGTTGAAAGTCACATCCAGAAAGGCAATGTATAGCCCTTTTGTTGAAAGTATGGGATATTGATGTATCTCAGATAATGGTGGTAATTTGAATGAATTATAATGATGTGATGTTTCAAAGACAATTTATTTTAAGTCTCAGTGTAGACTGAAAAATACATAAAACAAAAGTCATCAGTCAACCATTTTAGCTATTACAGAGTATACTGTAGCACTTAATTTGGCCACAGTTTCAACTGTTTTCCATGTTCTGAGGTGATATATGCCAAGCTGACATAGCTAAAAGACAATAATTCACAAAAAACATAATTTCATAATTACTTGTTTTTGGTCTACACCAAATGTGCATCAGTACAAAGCTTACTGATTAATTGCATTGCACCAACGACCTCTACGACTCCCACCAAATATTAATTAATTTGCATTCATACACCGTGAGTGCACTGGAGGAAAAGTGTGCCTTGCCCAAAGACACAACATAAACAGGCAAGAGTGGGATTTGCTCCGTCAACCCTCTGGTTATTGGACAATCCACTACCACTGAATTCATTTTTTTGTTTTTGTTTTGTTTTGTTTTGTTCAAATCTGCAGTATTGGCCAGATTAGGAAATATTTTATTCATGAAAATAACATAACACTAGTGTAGTATTCTTTAAAACTCTCCTTCTTGCAGCCAAGAATCTGCCCTCACACGGATGTGAAAGTTACTTATTTTTGCTGTGATGTTCTGCTCTTTTTTTCCTTATGGTCCCCACATGAATGCAATATTTGCTCTTTGGACTGGGACTTATATCTTGCTTGAGCTTATGTAATTAGAAAATAATTAGGATTGCCTTGCCAGTTAGGTAGTCCTGCATATAGTCGTTTGGGAGGAGGGGTTCGGGTGTAGCGCCTGAAGGACGGCCAATAGCATATTTGTGCATCTGCCATGACTGTTGTTGGTGTTTGAAGAGATGCAAAAATCTGTGGCCTGAAGATGCTATGATTACAGATGTTAAAACTTCCCAAAGCCTAAAGCTAAATGATGAAATACTGTTCTTTTTTCATCCCTTGCAGACTATATCAGGAGATCTGATGATTCGTAACATCCAGCTGAACCATGGTGGGAAGTATGTCTGTGTTATTGACACTGATGTGGAGAGCCTGTCCACCTCTGCCATTTTGGTTGTCAAAGGTACGAGAAGCAATTGATTTCAACAGCTTGTTTTTGAATGCCAGTGTAGGGATACACCAGTGTATTTACTGTAAAATACAGTGAGCTTCAACCATCTGTGGAGGTATTCAGAGTGACAGAAGTCTGACAGAAAGGTGTGAATAATCCCTGCGGTTTGCTGTAAAGATACAATATGGGTAAGCAAGAAAAAAAAAGTGTGTGGTACCAGAGTGTCAACTTCTGTTCACATTTAATATACGTGCTGCTGAAATGCAAAAGTGGCACATGCGCTCTTGGCTCCCGGCATGTGCAACCCAGCTGTGGTAGCTTTGTTAATATGTGCTTGGTGTATCTGGCTCAGTGTGCGAGCTCATCTCTGGTGATTTACATTGGTATTCATGCCTTTAACAAACTCTAATAGCTGTCCCAGGTGCTTTGAGTAGGCAATGTTTATCACAGAAAATGACTATAATTGGCTCATTTACACATCAGCAAAATATCATAGAAAGCATTTGAATAACGGGTGGCAGAGCGAACATGGTAAAGCCAGAGCATGAAATGCTTCTTTTATTCCCTCCCCTGAAGTCTCCTCCCTCCTCCATTTTCTTCTCTTATAAATGATCCAGGTTATTTTTCCGTTGCCGGTGATCTTACATTCACTCATCACTCAGTAGTTCAACATCACACACACTGCATGCACACACCAAGGACTCAGCCGTTAATTAAAGCCAGTGTGATGGCCTTGATATGTAACGACGTGTAGAAGTCTTAATGAGTTTGATGAGGGGAGGCTCCTTGGAATTGGTGATTGGCTGCGCTTCAGCTTCCTCACTGTCTGATTAATGCAGGTCCGCCAGGTCCTCCGGACAAGGTAGCTGTGGATGAAATCACAGACAGCACTGCCCAGCTGTCCTGGACTCCCGGAAGGGACAACGGCAGTCCCATCACCGGCTACATCATCCAGGCTCGGACGCCTTTCACTGTGGGCTGGCAGGCTGTAGACACAGGTATCCTCTGCACATGCAGTATTTATGTACAGTATGTGGGATTTTACTTATTTATCATTCAATTTGAGTCCAGTTGTGCAACAGGCTGATTTTTATCCTCTAAAATCCCCTTTGCAGTGCCGGAGGTGGTTAATGGTAACATGCTGACAGCCACGGTAGTGGGGCTGAATGCCTGGGTGGAGTACGAGTTCAGAGTGGTAGCCCGCAATGCTGTAGGCCTTGGAGAGCCAAGCCCAGCTTCAGCCAAGACAAGGACAGAGGACACCAGTGAGCACACACATGCATACACATTAAATATCAGAATGTCTTTCCTAGGATTTCTTGACATAAATAACTACAGGTAGCTACTCTAAATTTTTTCAATTATCTAGTATTTTGTCATAGTTTTTTACTTTCTATGCTAGCAGAGCTTGTGGCTCGCAACTATCTTTAAGGTGTCTGAAACTGAGCTAAAAATAAGCTCACCCTGAAGACTACAAAGGATTTCACTGTATGAACAAGCAATCTGTGTGTAATGGCTTCCTTGGCTGGTGTTTAGAAGATAAATTAATGTCAAACGCTGACCAGTCCTGTTGTCAGAAGATCTAAACAATTCATGAAGTATCTGGGGCTTCATAGTCTGCGCACGTCTCTCCTGCGCAGCTCCCTGAATTCGGAGACATGCCGTTGAAGCTATGCTTCTGTAAAACCATGGACTCTCATGGAAATGAGAGGAAAATTAACAAAAAACAGCCATATTTTGCAGGAGTTAATGTGCAAGAATGTACTGTATATACAGTACAATGTGTAACTTATGGATGCAATGGAATAATGCTAAATATTTCACAAATATATTACTGTATTGGTACCTTTTGAAAAATACAGTATATTGGCAAAAATTCCCGTTAAAAAAAAGCAGTATCTCAATTGCCAATATTAAACCATGCTACACACACCACTCATAAGCATCAGACATGCAGCTCACTAAAGCAGGGCTCCACTTACCAAAGGATACTATGAGGACGTGCTTGACTGCTCCTCCACCTACACTGTCGTTTTGCCAACACACTGCGGTGCACAAACAGCCGAGTGGGAATAGAAACGGAGTGGGTTGAGTCAAATGTCACTTGCAAAATATTACAAATCTTGGCTTGTGGTGTAAGCACAGTGACATTTGGGCGATGTGAGCAATTCACTATTACTGTGAAATGTTTGTGTTTTCAGAGAGTGAGGGATTTGTGGGGTGTAAAATAGAAGGCAAACGTCTGCAGCCGGCAGCCTTGTCATAGGGCTACAAGTACAGCTGAAGCTTGTCATTGAGCTTTTGTAAACCGTGTTCTAATTGCTCCCCTCTGGGCTTTACCTCTCAGTTCCTGATACAGCTCCCACTGATGTTGGAGGTGGAGGCGGCACAAAGTCTGAATTAGTGATAACATGGGAGGTAAGTCATCTGTCACATTTTACGTTCTCTCCATCGCCGAGTAATGGTTTTGCTTAATTGTGCAGAATTGAACTGAGCAATTTTATGACCCACATTAGAAGGAGACACCTCTCATCCGGCTCAACCATTGTGCCATTTCTCCCTAAAATGCAGGGACAGAGAGCACTTGCATTGAAGAGCTTTGCACTTTATCCACAATTACATAGTCATGCAAGAGGAAAAGATAAGGTAAAAGGTGATTGTTGAGAGTTCCGAGTGGTGATGGCAGAGAGAAAAGGGACTTTGCCAGAGACGGGCCTGTCTGTTTCTTTGTCTGTATGCCTTTTAATATCACTATAGTTTTGTGTTTTGCTCCCAGCCTGTGCCTGAGGAACTGCAGAATGGCGAGGGCTTTGGATACATCATCGCCTTCAGGCCTGTGGGCGCAGTCACGTGGACCCGAGCCGTCATCTCCACACCGGGTGTGGCGCGTTACGTGTTCCGCAACGACACCATCTCTCCTTTTTCGCCCTTTGACGTCAAAGTGGGCGCATACAACAACCGAGGGGAGGGGCCTTTCAGCACTATCGCTACCGTGTACTCGGCAGAGGAAGGTACAGTACAGATTTCACAGCCCGGCAGCTGAGAGTGATGCTTAAATAAGCTATAATCTCTCTCCTCGCAACTATGACCTTGAATAGTAATGATGAAATGAGTTTTTTTTTTCTTAGTGCTGTTATTCCCCTCCCCTCTCAAGCTGGGAATGTCAACTTGATATTAGTTATCATGCTGCTAGATTACAGGAAATCCTAGCAGACACTTACCACAGCACGCTGTCAGGGAGGTATCCTGTTAATTGAATTTGCCGGGCAGATAGTCTTCCCTTATGTCAGTCACAGATCCCATTAAAAGAGAGCGGGGGAAATCGCTTTTCAGTGAAACTACAGGTCTATTCTGTGCCTTTACCTCTTATTGCTATTAGTGTGTGTGTTAGTGTTGGATGAGTCTGTGGGATTCTCACCACATTTCTGCTCTATTTCTGCAGTCCCCAGTGTGGCTCCTAAGAGGGTTAGGGCTAGAAGTGTGTCTGCAGCACAAATTGAAGTGATCTGGGAAGCTCTCCCTGCCATCCCCGAAAGAGTGCTTGGATATGAGGTATGACTCACTGAGAAATCATATTTTTTTTCATAAATAACATGATAATTGAGCTTTTCCCTGTGGCTTGTTTATCAGCTCAGAACTATCTTTTGGTTAAGAGCTTTTCTCTCCTTTTTAACTTTTAATATTCTGCTATATCTATTGCGTGTATCTCTGTCGAGATTCTAGTAATAATATTATGAAATTACCACTAGTGGAAAAATCCCTCATTCTCATTTTTGAGAATGCAGAGTGCTTTGCTGTTTTAACCCCCCTCCTCTCCTCCACCCTCTCCACCCCAGGTGTTCTTTCAGTATCTGTCACCTCTGGCCCCTGGCACAAAGCTCTCAAGTTGCCATAGCGCTGGCCACATTGTCCTTTCAGAATGGAGCTCATTTCTCCAAGCGTGGTTCTAAAGTGGATTGAGGCGGCTGAATCCCAATAAGCCACCAACAGTATGGAAGCAGAGCTGCAGACTCAAACTTTAATTAGACGTCGTTAGAAATGCAAATGCAGTCCGGTTTCACATTTAGTTACCACTGCTCAAAAGATCATGTTACTGTAAACTGATTTCTGCCGCTTTTTCATACACAACTTTAATTGATAACAAATTTATGTGCAGGAGTTTCCCTAAGGGCAGACTTCACATTTCAGTTTAATTATTTATTGACTTAACTCTTATGTCACTTAATACCAGATGCATGAATATCGAAGATGACCCAAAGCGAGGTTTAAAATTAGTCTACATGCTATCATCTGCACCCGTAATTGTCAGCAGATCGCCTGAGGGAAACCAAATTGGTTAACCGAAGAAAGTCTTGATATCTAAAATGTAAAATATATCAATAACCTCTTCACATCCATTTTTTTAGACAACACAGAGATCTGAAGTTGAGTTTTCCTTCCTGGGTCACTTACCATATGACCTACTAATGCCCTGTTTATATGAGCAGGGAGGCTGATCGGATGTGCATCAGTAATTGAGAGTCCAGTAGTGAAAAATGTATTATTCACCATCTCTCCCTCCCTCCATGTCCGTAATACAAACAGCATTTCAGATTTCATGATGGAATATGAATTTTAATAATGCAATGAAATGCACCAGTAGAATCTGGTTGTTTGTGCCCTGTGATTGTGACTTCTTTTTTTCCATCCTTCTTCCCAACCAGGTTGTGTACTGGGAAGACGACACCAAGCCTGATACCATTGGCAAAGTGCGCATATCTGGAAACTACACACTGGTTAACATCACAGGGCTGACAGCGAACACAGTGTACTACCTTTCTGTGGCCGCTTTCAATACCGCTGGCCCCGGGCCCCAGTCAGCATCCATCAACAACACCACAAAGAAACCACGTGAGTCCAAATGAGCCATTGAGAATTGCTGCAAATGGGAACTCGTTCATGAACCCTGTTGGATGATGCAACACTGTCCTCAACATGATAAGCATAACATCCCTTCAGCTTTGTTGCTTATAAAAGTCAATCTGAGAAGACAGCTTTTTATTTTCAAAAGAAGGGGTTGAGTGCCAACAGCATTAGAGCTACAGTGAATCCAGGAAGCCTTAAAGTGCCCTTGAAGATGAAAAAAGTCTCTTTAGGCATTCGAAATCAGAGCAAGGAGAGGGTAGCTATTCAATTTTTTCATTCATCTAGTTATTTATTTGGTTTTGTCCACACCACATAAGCACTTAACAGAAAAAAGAATCACCAGGAATAGTGGAAACAATAACATAAAAACACTTCCAGTAGGTTTTCTTTTGAGCGCTTTTGTCATGTTGTCACCTCATCTAATGGCTTATTATTTCTATTCCTGATTCTGTCAGTAGGATGAGGTTCCTAGCTGCTAGCCGAGGGATACTAGCCTGGACATGCAGTTTGAGTGGACTGATAGGAGGCTTTGGTGTCAGCCTTTCCACCAGCAATCTCTTATTTATCTATACCTAAATTAGCCACTCTCAGGCCCCTTGTAGTACTTTTGGCGCTATACCATAATAGATGTGATGATATTAGTTTGCTTCTGTTTTTATCTCTTTGTCTCTGTTTTCTAAGTCTAAGGTTGTTCTGCTGAAGTTTTGTAATAGAATTTCACTGTGCATCACAAAGTATGCTCTCTAAAATCACCTACTGGACAGACAACCACAGGAAATGGTTAACCATCTCATGCTGTATATATTTACCTCTGATTTCCTCCCTTAGCTCCAGATCGGGCTCCGCTCAACATACAATGGACCATGATTGGCTCCACACTCACGCTGCACTGGGACCCTGTGGTAGCCATGGAGACAGAGTCAAAGGTCACTGGTTATTTGGTAGGTCCCAATTGTTGGATTTATTTTCAGAAATAAGAATGTTGCTTTTTATATCGGCTCATTTTTTCTTTCCTCCATGGTCCTCTCCTACCTCAGGTGCTGCTGAAGAGACACCGCAACAATGACATCAACACTATCCTAACCACCAAGACCAGTGCTGAACTCAGCCTTTCAGCCAACGACAACTATCTCATTCAGATCAAGGCTGTGAGTGAGGGCGGAGAAGGTGTGGGCAGTGAACCCATCCACATCCATAAATTAAGTGAGTACTTTTCTCCTCCCTTGTTCACGTTATTTTCTTTTTGACCACTGATAAAGCCTGAGCAGGGATTTAATAATTTAGAGAGAACGTTTAATTTTGCTTCATTGCATCCCTTTCCAGCCATGTGTAATAGACTTATTTCGAGTGCAAGAAAAGCGACCTTTTTAGAAATGCGTGCGCGGTGTCATCCATCTCTGCCATTGGGTTATTATTCCTTGTTGACTGGCTGCACAGCGCTGCAGCATATAAAGCAGTTCTGTGCTCCCATCCCGCTGCTGTGCAAAATTGTGAGGCAGCTCAGTTTGCCGCTCTCCTCTTTGATGTGATACCAACTTTATCTTCTCCAGATGCTTAAATAGCCTCTCCTGTTGAAACTCAGTAATAATGTAGATATGGGGGGAAAAAAATAACACATGGCTTTTGATTTATGATGACTTGTCAGAAATTTGGGGGATAGTAAAGCAGACTGCAGGTTTTCTACTTTGGACTGGAGTGCCGTTTCTTGTTTGGTTGCAGGCATGGGAGCACGGGGCTCTGGAACGAGCCGCCTCAGCCCGTTGTGCTGCTCCGCGGTCCTCATCAATGCGCTGTTCTGCTCCGTCTGGTGATGTCTAATCACAGCCTATGGAGTGCCCTCCCTCCCCCTTCCGTCCCTTCAGTCAGCCTGTCCTACGTTAACCCTCCGCTGGACTGGCACAAGGCCCGGACTTCAGTGGCAGGACTGGTTCAGACTGGAATGGACTGGACTGCTCCAAACTTTTAAAGGGACCATGCCACTTCTTTCAAAGGATCAGTCAGAGATGCGATGATTTACGTGCATGATATCTTTTGGTATTTCTTCCAGCGTCATAAGTGCCACCGTGCTCTAGGTTTTATTTTAGAACTTCTGATGTCTATGTGACTTATCTTCTTAGTATCTTTAGAGATACTAATGCCTTAAAAACCCACTTTACATACAGTCCATACCAAAGTAGGTGACAGAGGCTGCTTGCTTTATGGTTTAACCCTATACAAGAAAATGTTTTTCAAAAAGAATTCTTTCTGTCAACTCCTCAGCAAAATGATTAGCCTGTTATCACTGGTTACATCCATATTTCATCATTTTAAACACTTTTTTTCATAATGAAACCTCCATTGCAGGCTTAAACATTTTCCCAGGCTTTGTTACATAGATGAAAGATGTTTAGAAAATTGATTATCTGTGCCTGAAAACCACTTATCTCTGCAAATTACATAAGCCTGCTTCGAGAACCATGGGCTCCTGAGCTTAAGGGCGTCTCTACAATACTCTGATAGACCTTGGCATTTTTCTCGCTGTCTCATACTCCTCTAAATAATAAATGCCTATCACAGTCTGCATCCTCAGTCTAGTGAAAAAGCCTGGATTGCGGAGAATAGAGACGTATGGTTTTACTATGTCAAGGAGATCCCATGTGTACTGTTCCTCCTCTACATTTAGACGACCTGTGTTCCAGATACGTTCATCATATTACAGAACATGTACCATGTACACCCCAGATGACCAGCTGGCCCATTGCACAGTGGACTACGGGATAACAGTGCCTTCACTAGAGCTCGCTCCAATTTTTTTCCCTTTCTTTCCTTTTCAAATAGTTTAGGAGAAAGATTCATGTTTCAGTAGGGGCATCGTTTGCTATTCATTTTTCAGGAAATCAGTTATGAACGACAGGAAGTCAGAAGGAAAATGGTATGTTAATTTTTTTTTTTGTGAGACACCGGAGAACCTAAGACAAAACAGGGTTGGAAGCTTTAGGAAACCTGCAATGGATTTAGAGATTTTCTCCCAGTATTTATGGTCTGTGTTATAATAAATGTATGACTCCATCCGTGGCATAATTTATGGGCTATTAAGGTATCAGAATAATTGATGCGGTAAAAGAGCTCTGACTGGAAATGGAGCAAAAGGCATGGCTGTCATTTTACCCCCACATCACCACCTTCTGTTGGACACATACCAGACTGAACATGTTATAAAAGAACATTGCCGCTCTTCTGAGGGATCTACTTTTTACTGTTTAATCACGTGTGGTAAGTCTGTCAAAAGCCACCTAAGTAAGAGAGTGATTGCTAAGGTCCTGACAATGTTCACATGGACACATCCAGTCAACTGAACTGCTACACATATACCGTGCCTTTACCGAACATGGGGCTGTGTACGGTTGTCTGCATTTTGCACTCTTTTCCCCCCCCTCACCCCACAAGTCAAATGAAAGCACAAAGAATTGATGCAAGGTGACTGCATGCCCTCACTTACCCATCTGAACAGGTGTTCAGACCCTAGAGGCCTCGTAAAAAGTCCAAACGGCCATCATAATCAGGCTGTCCTATCTGCTACTCCACTGGTTTCATAAGGCTCTGTGCTCGTTGATTAGACTGCTGCAGACCAGTCAATGGGATATTGATTTTCCTGCCCCATTATTACAGCTGTCACAATTCAGCTGCTTGATTGACTGATGGCCGAGTTCTTATTGCACTTGTTCTGTTGTGTTATAGTCACTGATGTTTCAGATGTCCTCCACTATTTTACCCCGTATTAGATGACGTCAGAGACATTTACTGTCATTGTGCTTTGGTTTGATCAGAAATCTAATGGTATTTGCTCAGTTTTTTTTCTTTTCTCTGCTTAGTATTTTGTAGTGTAGTGGTAGATTGTGATTTTGAATTGGAGCAGTGACCTGAAATTGATAGGCTGGTTGAGTCTTTTGAGTTACACATCAAAACAAACCCACTTGGGCTGTCGTTATCCAGCAGTAGTACTTGTGTATTTTCTATTTTCCAGCAGTGCCCAGTCACACCAGCATCAGTAACAGTGACTTTAGTTGCTTTAGCCTGCTTAAAAACCTCTTTCCTCGGAAGCTTAGAATTTAAAATTTTAGTGGTTATTGGGAAAGCAGAAATACATTTTCATTATTGTTTTATGTATTTTTAATTTGAATTCTAATTGTTCCTTATGGTGCTTCACAATTTGAAAGATGAAAACTAACTTCAGGCAGTGAATCCCATGAATCTATGTCCTTTGAGCAAAACTTCCAAACAAATATTAAGGAAAAGAGCAGGAATACAGAATAACAACCGAATTTAGGACATTTAATAACATTCAGCAAAAGAGTTAAAAGGCCAGCATGAGTGTCCTGGTTTCTAATGGACAGTCACTGACTGTTGACGTCATAGTATAGGATGACAGGTATGAGCTTGTGCTTTAAAGTTCCATTGTCCCACTTAACTGTTCAACTTGTTTACTGCCACTTTGCAGTTTTGTCCCCAGTTCGATAACTTTAATAAATGAATTGCAAGAACAAACCAAGGGAGAGTAAATGAACCACTACACAGAAAATAGAGAGCTGGAACTGGCATGTTCCTGACCGGCTACCATATTTCACAAGTCTGGCCAGCCATCCTGATTTCTGTCCTATACAAAGAATTAGTCTGATCTCTGTGGGTTTGAGTTGGATTTCCAAGAGGCTGTAGCAAAGGACCAAAGAATAAACTCCCTCTAGACTGGATAGACATACAACAATTAGAGAAACAAAGCATGTGACAGAAAGGCAACCAAGAAAAAAGTCTAAAGTCAAAAACAGTGTGAAATGGTATAGGAAAGACTGTTGCCAGTGTTGCTATAAAAACATGAAAAGGTGTCCCTAGCAATTCTGACAATATTTTGACTTCAGATAAATCCCGCCCCTTTTCAGAGAGATGATTGGTAGGGAACTGGCTGTGAGATTCCAGATCCATTTCATAAAGATAATGTTAGCAGAGGGAAATGGTTTTGACTGGCCAGCCTAATATTTCACTATTAAAAAAAAACCCACCAGCACTTCTTTCACAAATACACTAAGAGTGTCACTGTGCTATTTTTTGGTGTGACTGGGCCACAAAGCAGCTTGTGTGTTGATCCAAGTGGTGTTTATATATCCATTAACATCCAAATAAGGTAACCTAACTGCCAAATTGCAGGCTACAGTAGTTCCTTATTTTACAGTATAGTTTGTAAATGTGTGGCGGTTTCTTACAGCTTTCTTATTGTTTACATTGTAGTTGAGCCTCATGTCTCTAACCTCTGCTCATTGCTTACATACAAGAGTAAAAGCATTGTTTCTGGCCTTGTGCTTTGATAAATACCACAGTATAAGTGAAGGAAGTGATCAGTAAACTGGAGTGGTTATATTGACAGATCACAGAAGAATAACATATCTATTTATATCTATAAGGTCAGTTCAGTTCAATTGGTTTCTGTGGTGGTTGTT
>JAVQJX010202834.1:0-11502 GCA_036025115.1 Ambassis agassizii
CATATATAAATGCTTCTATACGGAGTGAACACTGAACATTAGGTATCTGAGAAATCCCTTTTTCTTCTTGTTGGCACTTTCTGTAAAACTATGGCTTTTTTTTTTTTTAAACATATACATATACATTTATACTATATGGCAACACTGTGAACAGTCTGGCGCTGTAAAAAACAACCACTGAAAATGGGCAATACTGAAAGACAATGGAAGCTGGTCTCCTTCGTGGACGGTTCTTTGATGGACAGGTATGTTTGGACGTGCCTACCATCGCCCACTGACACTGGCCATGTCGGCGTGAAACTGACGACTGAGGCGGCCGCTTGCTCCCCCTTCCAGGAAGGAGGACCTGATGGGTGGCTCAAATAGCTTCCTCCGGTTCTTGTTTAGTTCTGTGAACAAGTGCCACAGAAGATCAGCAGAAGTCATGGTGACACGAATGTGAGCAACTTCTATGGCTCGTGTGCTGATTTCTCTCTACAAACACGCTGACATGAAATTTGCATAATCACTTCAATTGCACATGTACAGCATTTAATATCTTCCACACTCCACATTTCTCTACTTACCAACAATGACAAGAAAATTGGATTCAGATCACTACAGAATCACGCCAGTCAACAATACCCCTCTTTATGTTCGTTTGGTTCACACAGCACTTTTTGGTCAAAGTGCTTTCATAAAAATGTCAGACGAGCACGCTGGCATCGTGGAGTTATTCATACGATAGCTGCGTGCTGCCGGTGCCAGCATAAACCTTCACTTTGATTACTGGAGACGGTCAGCTTGCTGCAGCAGCTCTTTTTACTGGCAGACTGGCAGGAAGTTAAAACTAAATTCCCTTCACTGCTCTTCTGTCATTTTTATGAGGTAAAAATACAGAAAGACAAAGAGACGTGCATAGTCTGAGATGAAAACTGACCTGCAGTTGGCTGAGATGACAGCCAGAAAAACCAGCTCTGCCCTTGGACCACTCTACTTCCTTAATTATCAACATTGGCCTCGACGTTTCCCCTTACTGCACTGACTGTCGACTGGTCTGAGGTTTCTGAACTCAACACCCATGACAGGAAGCTTGTGATTCTAGCACGAGCATGATTAACTTACACAGCCTATAGCAACGTCCGAGAAATAATGTCAGTAATGAAGTGTGACACCCAGCACATTCACAAGAAGATTTGGTGGAGCAACAGGGAAGAGTCGACATCAGTGTCATGGAGGCAGCTGGAACAGCTGGTGAAATATTAACAAGCTCATCTGAGAAGAATTTGACTGAATCCCATTCACTGCTTACTGCTGGCGGAAATTACTGCAGTTTTTGCAAAACTGTGAAACTTACTAGAGTCTGTTAAAAGACTGCACCGCCTAGTATCTTTCATTTGCAGCGGCTGGTATTAGGGATGACCTCTCAGCCGCAGTGCACTTTTTAGCTTCTGCACAGATGGACTCAGACAGACAGAATAAGAAACACTAATGGGACACATTGTGTGTTGAGCCCTCAGCAGCTGGCATCAGTGATTATCAGCACAGAAAAGTGCTGTCTTGGAACAGAAGAGTTTGTTTAAATGTGGTTTGCTGTGTATTTTTTGTCCTCAAAAATACCTGAGATAGCGAGCAGCATTTTCCTGCGAGCACCAAAGGTGGTAATTCCCAGTTCCTTCAGGTCCTGGTCTGTCAGAGTCAGGAATGTCTGGAGGTCAATCTGGAGAAACAAATTTAGAATTTAGACGCCGTCAAAATCACACTTCATCAGTCAAGACGAATAGTGCTAAACTGTCACTTATCAGTAGAGCAGATAAACTGTGCAGTACAGTAAGTTGGCATGTAAGTGCATGTCCTACTCAAACACAGATGTGTAAAAGGCACAGACGTGAAATGCGGTAAACCCACTTCCTCAATTTTTTTTTTATACATCCCCATTTTTCTTCTGGACATAAAATTAAAAACAACACCGGAATGCAACTAACGGAACAATGCGGAAATTAAAGTATTCAACACTGGGAACATTCAAACGCAGTAAACGGTCTACGGTCATGCTAACTGTGACGCTTTGAGCTAACGTGAAACATTACCTCCTGTTGCTGGAAGACGTCTGTGTACTTCCCCAAACCGAGCTTGCTGAAGAGCTCAGGCAGGTCTGAGCCTTTTAGAGACGAGTTCAGGCTGCAGCCGTTGCTGCCAGTCACCGAAGAGATGGAGTCCATATAGTTGCTGCTGCTGAGGTAATGCTCCGCAGCTGCACATCACCAGATCGAAACAAAACACAATAGAAAAGAATGATGACATCATGCAAGCAAAAATAATGACTTGACCTTTGAGCTACTACACAAAAGTCTACCTGTTGTTATGGTGTAAAAATAAGGCTCATTAAAAATAAAAGGAGAAATCAAAATGTGACCTTTTCATCTTTTAAAAAAAAACTCACAAAAATGTGAAGTGCTTGTAGCACAATCCTCTGTACTGACCAGATTTGTTCTGCTTCCTCTTTGGGCTGCTGACGGCAGAGGGGAACTCTGTGTGGCTTGGCAGTCCATTACCGGTGCCATTCCTCTCACGCCAGTTGTCGGAGTCACTGCCGTTCCCCACGCCTTCTCGGCTGCTGGATCGAGACAAAGACAGCGGGGAACCCTGAGGAAAAATGCACAAAAAAACACAGTCCAATTATTCGGAATAAAAACAATGTAGTGAATACATCACATTCAACAGTAAGACAAATAAGCCTTTATAATACACACATAATGAGAGGAATCACCAAATACAGTGATCTCCTTTTATCAAAGATGATGAAAAAAAAACCACTGAGAGTTTGTGTGTGTATATTTGACCTCGTATGTGGTGCTCATGCTGGGTTTGTAAGAAACATGGTTGGCTCTCCGCAGCTCCTTTATGGTCTCAGCTGGCATTGACTTTGAGAAGCCCAAACCACTCCAAGTGTTGGTGGGAGTCCGCACCTCAGTCACCACTGGTTTCTTCAGCATAGCTGCATGGATAGACACACATTGATGCCAATGTACAGAACTCAATAGACTGACAAAAAGTAAAGTATTTTACTTAAATAATAGAGTCTAATGATTTCTGGTGCTAAAACATGAACACTTATATTGTTCACAAATTCTTGCTGCAGCTAGTGAGTAATATAAATGTTTGAGCTGGAGTGTACAGTGCTGGAGAAACTGTGTGGTTTTATCTAAATTACCCTGGGAATCTATACAAATAATTATAGAATATATACTGTTTCAGGGGAATATACTGAGTGTTGATAAACACTGTGTTTCCTGTTAATTGCATCATCCTGGCACAGCTGTATTATATTATGAGACATAAATGTCAACGTACCTTTGGTTGCCAGCAGCTTTTTCTGTTCATAGTCAAAGGCCTGAAAGTACAGCAGGCAGTTTAATTACTTTACAACCTAATGCCAACAAAACTGTGTGTTTTAATGTATGTGTGTGTGTGTGTGTGTGTGTGTGTGTGTGTGTGTGTGTGTACCTGCATGTTGGCAAAGGAGGTTTGCGGTGCCAGTCTTATTCTGTCCCGCTCATTCTGCTGTGCTGCCCTTTCAGCTGCCCGCTCGCTCCCCGGCGCCCTTTTATCAGCCACAGGACTGTCTGACGAGCTGGACTCAGCGTCAGAGAGGAGGCAGTCAGAACTGTTGCAATTAGACAAAGACGATGCTGTATGAAATTGTGAGGGAAGAAATGAAACTAAAGAAAGAAAGATGAGTCATTGCATAACCTTTCACTTTGTCACATCTTTCTTTAAGTTGTTAATGTTCCAGACGCATCAGATGTGAGTGGGTTTATTAAGATTTCATTACCCAACACATTTAGCTATTTTAATAACGATGGTGCCCAGGGTGAGCATGCACAACACAGTCCATATGGTGCTTACACTGCTAAATCTCCATATGGAGCCAGACCACCATCTGTCCACTTTATGCATCACCATCTACACATCTAGTTTTGTCCAACTTTTAAAAATAAAATCTATAAATTTAGGTTCCACTGATTCCACTAAATACCATCTCTTCTCAGGGGCCTCTGAGAGAGCCGCCAAGCTGTGCCAACACACTGTAAATGATAAACAGTAAATGATCTGCGGACTCAAACATACTGTAGATGGGAGTTCTTGGTTCCCTGCAGAAGCTCCACAGCCTGTCGTTTCCCTGATGACGTCTTACATGAAGCCAGCATCTGTTTCAGCTCACTGCCATTAGCCGAGTGAGAGGGGCTCCTGGGCATGCCCACTTCTACAAATGTATCAGAGCCTGAAGGAATCAAAAGAACATTTTACATTATATAATCCCATTTTCTTTAGAAAAAAAAAATACACAGCAACAGAGCAGAGCAGAAATACTCCAGGTTTAATCTTATTTTCTTGTTCACACTTTGTTCTCAGCAGAGATGGGTCACTCTGTAAATGTGTAGCCTGCGGGCATATGAATGTGCACGTGTGCATTAAAGTGTGACATGTCTCCCTTGGATGATGAACTAATTAAAAATACAGCATCTGTGATTAAAGCGGTATTCAATCTCAACAAGAACCTGCTCTGTGTGACAGCATGGGCATATCTGAATATACTGTGTAGGACAAAATAATATGATGTCAGTCAATCTAATGAAGCTCTCAGGGGTTTAATGTTTGAACAATTGCCTTTGACTCCTTCAATGTACAACACTAAGCTGGACTGGGCGAGCCAGTCCAAACACATTCTGGGACGCAGGAGGAGGCAAAGGGAGGGAGAGGGAAAACTAACCAGGACGCACCGCACTGAGGAAAGACCGGCTTAGAAAACAGCGGAGAAAAACGAGACGCGTGAGAGTGAAAAGTTTGAGGGGAAAACCGCGAGTGTAAGACACAGAGGAAATGAGGGCCTTTCTGAACTGCTAGGAGACCAGCAGTTAATCTGTCTCCGTTCCAATAAACGTATCGAAGGGGAGTATGAGGTTAGGAGGACAGTATAAGAAGTAGAAAAGGAGTTCACTCAAAGCGTTTTCCTCACTGCGGGTTTAAGGGTCACATAAATCTCAAGTGGAAAAGCTTGAATTGGACATTTATGTTAAGTTGGCAAGACTGAGGTCCAACAAACCTGAGTTGAAAATGTTAACAGCTCAAGGTTACAATAACACAAAAATCATAATATGTAAAAGTTTAGTGTAAATGAAGCACAAGAGGTAAGGCCTCTGCAAATAAATACACGTGTTACAATTAAACTTCTTAGTCTTACTGAGTGTTTCAATTTAAAAAAAAAAGGTAAGTAGAGTATGATGTTTACATTAATCTTATGGTAGAAGTTGTTTTATAAGAGTCAAAAATACGGCTAAACATGGGCAGATCCAAATTTGAACAGGATGTGGTTAACTCCACGTGCTTTAGGGGAAAATATACACATATGGATGATGTTCATGGTGCACAGACTGCACGGTCAATGTATACAATGAAGCATTATGCTCAAATGCATAGGATGGTACATGAGGGATACCTTCATCTGGGCTGGACTTGCTGGACAGTGGTTCAGATGGACCGTGTCCGCTGGCCTCCTGGACTGTGTCACACGGAGCAGGACTCAAAACCGTTTCTGCCAGTGACGCAGTTGCTAGCCTCCCATAGACTGAGCCAGGATGCTATGCACACACGCAACAGATTTAAACATGACACACAAATGATATTTGTCTTGTTCATTTACAGGCCACGATAATGCAGCATAAAAAAACCTTAAGGCCAACCTTGACGTGTCCATTTAGAGTGCAGTCGGGGACGCCGTTGGGATGCTTGTCTATGGGGGCGAGGCCGGGAGGAGGAGACGGTGTGCTCTGTGTGTAACCCTGCACGCCTGACAGCAGGATGCTGCTCAGGGTGGCCTGAGTGGCAGGGTGCAGGATCAGTTGAGATGAGAAGCCTGAAATAAAAGAGTGAAGGATCAGTTAGGAAAATGTTTGAGGCATCAGAAGGAAAAGGTGGTCTTTGTTAACGAAGCATAACTTCCACGCGATTGCTCGAAAGCGAAACATTGGTCTGACAGAAAACATGCCATATAATGTTGTGAACAAACCTTGGGTGCTGGCAAGTGAGCTCGGCCACAGGGAGGGTGACGGTGTCGGGGTGCTGGGGCTTGAGGTCTGTAGAGGGCTCATGGAGGAGTTTAAGCTGTTCAGAACGGCGTTCGGGGCAGCCGAGTTGGGAAGGGAGTGAGGTGCCGTCGCACCCAGGAAACCTAAAGAGAACCAAAGAGAAGAATAGATCAGTGGTGGTCCTGTCAAAATACAGCCATTTTTCAAGCTAATCACATGTTAGACTGAGGCCCTCAGAAACTAATCTTGGTCTTCCAGCTATTTAACAGGAATTCCACCAAACTGCCATCAACCAGACAGTAAATGAGAGGAAGAATTTCTTCAATTTCTACAAGGTCATGGATGCAAAAGCGCACATCTAGTGTGTCCTCATACCCTATAAAACCATGTTATTGAGAGCACCAACAATGTGGTGCTTGGTGCCTTAACCCAAACACTGTGTATGAAAACAGAAAGAAGCAGGTCTGTGGCTTTAACAAGGGGCTAGTTTGGCTCCAGGAATAAGGCCAGAGATTCTTCTGGCAGACTGGTCTGTAATCTGAGGAAAAGAAGCATGTAGCAATTACTAAAGGCCAGGATGTGGCCGTCCACAGCTTCACCCCCGGGCCCCTGGGTTTAAATGAGACAGCAAGAAAACGCACTGGTACTTTGTGGCACATTGGGATTTATGATGACCAGTTGGTAAAGACTGATTTGATTTGTTTAAAATTTGAGAAAATAGCATAATCACTCAGTATCAAAGGTGACCAGGCTACATTTCTGTTCCACTGGACCAATCGACTGCTGTATGCATGTAATGAGAGCTATAGAACTCATCTCCTCTTACCTCAGGCCAAAAGTATGCTTGACATTTAAAACGCCTTATAGAAATAAACTGAGATGTACAATTATGTATTCATGTCTTCACTTCCACAGTCTGAATAACATTATGATCATACTGTATGAGTGGAAAAAGCAGATAACAAGGGCTAAATATTTGTCATACTATACTTGCTTGGAGTCAATTAAAAGTCACTCTTGGAAACAAAAACCTCATGACATCTGTTCCAAGCTGAACTCCGTGCCTCCATGTTGAGGTCAGCACTGCAGACAAACAAACTCCTACACGATTAGAACCGTTCATGTCCCTGTGATTCATAACCTCGGGATTCATTCAAAAGTAGAATTTGAACTGAGGTTATTTTCTGATGGTTGGCTGATCAAAGATGTGCGACTCAGTTCTTGGCATGAAGTTTACTATCGCAGTGAGGCAGAAAACTCCTACTGTAACTGCCACATAGAGATGCCAACACTGTTTGGGGACATGTGGCTATGATATGACTTTAAGATAGAATCATCTATGTTTAAACATATGTGTGAGACACTGATGAATTAGGATATCAGTTCCTTTCCACAGAAATTTTGTCTCTGCATTATGCGGTAAGATGGGTGCCGTCTTTCTGCACCGTACAATCTGGACCAGAAAAGAATAAAATGAGCATCAATAGCACCTTCTCAGACAGTGTAATTACCCAGATTACTTAGCCCCAGGCCAGCTGAGGCCAGGATGTCCAGGCCAACAGGACAGATGAGGGATGGGGATGGACCATTAGTGGTGGGATTCAGTGCCACAGAGGGGGAAGAAGAAGACACGCCGTTGCTCTCCAGACCCAGGAGGAATTTTCGGGCTTCGTACATGTTGACTGCGTTCCTCTCCACGCTCTTGACAATCACAGACTGGGGTTGATGAAGGGAGAAAAAGGAGGTGATGAGAAACCAAAGAAAACCAATAGGATGGTAAAAAAAAAAAAACAGGAAAATGGTGAAACATGTGAAAGAGAGAGAGGGGAGGAGTGAGACCATAGATATGGAAGGGAATGTTGGCACCAGAGATGGGGAGTGAAAGGGAGGCTGAGGGGGAGACCAACATAAATGGGAGGAAGGAAGAGGGAATTAAGGGCAGATTAGAAGGATAAACATGGAGGCAGTGTGGGAGACAGAGGGAGACATGGGAGCGAAGTTTGACAGAAAACATTTCTTAATCAATAGCATATCTTGCTTTCTGATACAAGAAGAGAAAACATTAGGCAACACAACTAAATGACATCAATTATACTATGACACATTGAAAAAAGAGGACACCCTGCCCTTCATACACATCATGTCCTGGCTTTTTTTTTTTTTTTTTTGCCAAAGTTTCTAATCTCAATCAGTCTCTCCGACACAAACTCTTCTTTATAGGTGTGCCAATGAGCCGGGAGCACAGATGCTATGCCGCACATTTGGACAGGCCTTTTGGATTACTGCTGTCACCTCGTTAAAATGTTTAAGTGAAGGGTTCTTAAGAGGATCTGGGCTGGGTCAGTGTTTACACTAGCACCTCCATGCCAGTCCCTGCAGCTCTGTCTGGTTTGGGCAACAAGCCCTGACTCAGGGTGGGACATGGGCACCTTGAAGAGACAGTCCTTGGCCAAAAGATGAAATACGATTAGGAATATTAAGTGACCTTTCAATATAAAGCAGGTGCTGTGAATTTATTGAAGGACATTGGAAAAGGACCAATGTATTTCAATAATACAGGAAAATGAGTGTACCTCCAAATTACTACCAAATTCATAGAGAATCAAGTGCCAGCTCCTTTTTGCGGAATAACTGAGGCGTAATGAGAAAATTGAGCGTTTCCGTCCATCAGGTGAAACATGCATGGCAGGGTGTGTGCGGAGGAGGGGAGCAGACTGATCGCCTGCTGTGACAGATGTGTGTGTTGCCAAAATTCGCCGTCGTGTTGGTGTGGCATGACTCCCCCACTGTTTCAGGGTCCCAGTTGAAATATATGACATGGTAGTCTATAATTTATTTCAGGGCCATGTTGTGACACTTGATGGACAGTAATTCTGAAATAGAACAGTGGCTTATTTGTTTCATGCTCATGTTTTTTTTTCGCAGCATTTGGACAAGTAGGACAGCAGCTGTGTTTTTCTCACAGTGAAAAGTTGTTTCCTTCTAAACTTTAACGCTTACTGGAAGTTCAGCTTTTAATGGCACTTATTCATTTCATTAATCTTGTCTCTTACAAGTGTTATGATCATCTAGGTTGATATTTATTACATGTTTATGCTGCCATTCTTCCAAAAACCTTCAGTGCTGCACCTTTAATACTATAGTTTACATAAGGCAGACACATTTATCTGTAAAGAAGTTTTTGCTACTTTAGGAGAAGCAAGTCTAATGTCCTTGTCTTATCACTTTGCCCACACACCAAAAAACAGGCATCAACTTTGCTGACTACAGGTCACAGATCCAAGTGCAAATGGAGACCGGAATAATCTTTTGGACACATAATTTTTAATGCCACTAAAAAAAGCTTAGGATGAGTCTGGATTTCACAGTTAAGATACTATTTTAACTTGGGCAGAGCCATGCAAACAGCTCTGTGAGGCTGCATGCATCTAAGTTTAGTAGGTGAATAGTAATGACAGCGGTTGAAGTGGTTGCTGTTTTCTGTTTACAATGAAGGCACATCTAGAAATATAGAAACCAAGTCAGCCTATAAATACTGCAAGTATACCGTCTACAGAAACAGATGTCTGTGGGTTTGCCATCACACAGGATTATGAAGGTGACAGAAAAACTACATCCAGTTAAAAGTTTTTCTTCCATTTTCAGTTCTTTTGTATTCCGTTTCTTTTGATTTGTGTATTAAATATAATGAATCTACATTCATTATATATTTAATAATATAATGAATCTATATTCACTGTGGGAACTCATCTGTAGCGTACAGATTGTTGTCAGATGCTTATCCTTAATTCACTGCTGGCCAGAGGAAAAGTTAGGGATTCACTTTAGTCATTAGGATTTCATTAATCACACAGGGCTTGAGATATTCCATTCTGGATCAAACAGATCAATAGACTGACTGAGACAGACGTCCCTGAAGCTGTGCTGCCTACATCTTTCCATGTTGTGTGTGTGGGAGCTTGGTGTGGTGTCATACCTTGCTGGGCTGTTTTGGCTTTGGCTTTATGCTGATGAAGACATCCAGCTGCTCCATTAGTGCCGTAATACACTGTGGCTCCACCTCGATGTCCTCTTTAATGTCAAACATTAATACCAGAGGCAAACAGCCCTGTGGAGCAGACAAAAAATAAAATATAATCAGCTGGAACATACTCTTGTTTCTTCATGTCAGATCATTACTGGTATAACATATGTGAGTTTTTACACTATACATTGTTTCTCAGAACAACAGCAAATTTTCCTTTATACTATACCATCTGCAGACCAACAAGTTAGCCATACCAATAAATACAAGATTCACTGCTGGATTCATCCCACATGGAGTTGGGGAAATTCCGCCAAGAGCAATCTGTTTTGCTTGATCACCACCACAAGCACCACAGACATCTATATTTTGGGATGAGAACTGGACAGCACTCCTATTGTGAGTGGGTGTAATTAGCAGCAGAGTATAGAGTCAGGCTGGCTCTGACAGGGTCTGAGATTGGAGCTGTAATCTACAGTCTGGCTGGAAGAGGCCAAATCACAAAGTACACTTTTTGCGGGCAGGACTCCTCTCCCCAGCCCTGTGCTTCCACTTTCACCTACTGCTCTCCATATCCTTTGCTTTCGAAGCTTGTCTCCCATTAATCATTTGTTTTTTTTCCCTCTCTCCCACAAAGTGAGACAGTAAAGAGGATTCTTCTTGTGTGTCCCAATTTCAGAGCAGGAGAAAGTCAAGTTTAGTCACTGAAACAACTCTGGCATTTACTGAACGTCTCTGGGGCCAACTAGGAGACCGCAGACAAAGAGAAGGCAGCTCTGGCAGAATTATTGCCCTATATTATGGATCTCCAAACAGACAGCCAAAGATGTTTACAGCTGAGATGTCTTATACACACCAGCTCAGCAAGCTTTAAGCCAACAGTAATTAAATAGCCATTACTTTTACACATTTTTGAAACAGGCTTTAGATAAGGGTGGCCTTGGTGGTCACGGGCAACAAGACAAGAATGACCACTGAGCATTTTTAACCAAATTTAAATATGAGGTGGTGAGGTGGTCCAAAACACTGGTAATCTCTGAATTACAGACATGGATTGAATTCCAATCCACTCTAATCTATCGTACACACAGGCCAAACCATCATCATTAACACCAATAAGCCAGGACATCAGGAACTCAAACCAAACTAAAGCGAATGCATGTCCCTTTTCCATGCAGGTATGTGACAGCTATAACTCACACAGCCTAACCTTGATTCTTGTTTATCCGTCATGGAGTATTCAGCAGTTTGAGCAGAGCCAAGCAAATCTCTCCCAAGGCTACTCAAAACCCTCAAAGCAATCATGGTTTACTTCTTAACCCCTATGTATCATTCACACATACCATGATGATGTTGGTGACTGTGACATCCATTACAGCTACCGCACACACACACACACACACACACACA
>JAVQJX010202929.1:0-13165 GCA_036025115.1 Ambassis agassizii
TAATAATCTGTGTGTGTGTGTTTTAGCTCTATGTTTTCACACACACACACACACACACACACACACACACACACACACACACACACACACACACACACACACACACACACACACACTGACAGAAATGTAAGAACTAATGTTTGGACTCTTTCCTGCAGCTGATCTGAGCTCTGATGAGGAAGAGGAGGCTGAGGATGACCTGAACAGCGAGTACACTGACAGTGTTGATGAAGAGGAGTCTCAGGTACGACACAGAGTGTATAAACAAAAACCCTGTTTGTTGTGCACAACATGTGTGTGATGTTTGTGTGTCTGCCTGCACAGAGCTGTGCAGCTGCTGGAGCGTCTCAGGAGCTGCTGGTTGACGGTCAGGGCCTGATGGAGGTCAAACAGCTGGTGGAGCAGAAGCGGGTGGTGGAGAGGGAGCTGGGGGAGCTGAAGGTGCAGCTGGAGAAAGCCGGCTTCTCCTCACTGTCACAGATGAGGTCAGAAAACTCAGCACAGAGCACAGATTAATCCTAATCCCAGCATCAGTTCAGGATTTGAACACTAGAGGGCGAGCAGGTCTTTAAATCTGTTCTTCTGTTTAAAGGAAAGCTTTGTTCAGCCTGCAAGCAGAGAACCAAGACCTGAAGCTTCAGCTGACTGAAGGGCTGCAGCCCGACAGGAAGCAGAGCCAGGAGGAGCAGGAGGAGGAGGAGGAGCTGGACGTGACCATAGAAGGAGAGGAGGAAGAGGAGGAGGAGATCTCTGAGCTGTGGGACACCTGGGACGGGGAGCTGTCTCTGTCTCAGAGCAGGATCAGTGATGAGCAGAGGAGAGCCGGCCGACCGGAGCTCGCCGGCTCCTCACAGGTGAGCCGACGGTCTGTGAGGAGTGATGAGGACATCAGGAACGTGCCTGTAAGTCCATGTTTGTCCCTTTAACTCAGGACGAAGACGTGTCCAGCGATGTGTCGGCAGGTCCTCAGCAGGCGTCCTCTGTGATGTGTGAGAAGACGGTTCGTCTGCAGCAGAAGAGCAAAGAGCTGCAGGAGAGGCTGATGGTGTCCGAGGCCACGGTGCAGGCTCAGGCCGAGCAGCTCAAAGACTACAGGGAGCTGCTGAGTGAGCCACACACACACACACACTGAGGAACACAATGAGAATGTGGTTTTAAAGCCCTCCTCCTCCTCCTCCTCTTCCTCCCTTGTCCTCCGCAGCAGAGACAGCTGTGCAGCAGGACAGTAAGCAGATCCAGGTGGACCTGCAGGATCTGGGCTATGAGACCTGCGGCCGCAGTGAGAACGAGGCTGAGCGGGAGGACACCAGCAGTCCAGGTCTGTCTGTCTGTGTACTTCATATGAACAGCAGGGGGCGGCATCGTCACGCTGATCTGCTGTTTGTCCTCTGACAGAGTTTGACGACCTGGAGATGTGCACGTCTCTGGACTGTGGTTCTCAGTGGTGGCCCGCCTCCAGCAGCACCAAAACCACCACCCAGAGGTCCGCTTACGGAGACGAGGTCTCGTCCCTCCAGCGCCTGGTGGAGGACCTCCGCTCGCAGCTGTCCCGCTCTCAGGGAGTGATCCGCGGGCTGCAGAGCCGCCTGCGCTCCCTCTCCACCTCCAGCGACTGCACCCCCACCACGCCTCGCAAGGTCAACTGGTCCTTCCAGGCCTCGCCGTCACAGAGCGGGGCGGAGGACGACGAGGGCTGGCAGTCGTCTGATGGAGGCGCTCTGGCTTCGCCCCGTCACCCTGACCCAGACAAAGGGCTGCAGGATCTGGTGTCCCGTGTGGATGCTCTGGAGGACCAGATGAGGAAAGGAGGCAAGAAGGCGGAGGATGGGAAGTCTGCCACGTGGCCGGGGTGAGACAGGAGCATCTGGGACATCTTCCTCCTCCTCCTCTTCTTCCTTCTGATCAGATATAATCTATATTCTGTGAACTCTTCATGATTTGCTTCCTCCCTAACCGTCCCGTCTGATCCACAGTCTGAGCCTCTCTCTGATTGATCCGGGCTTCAGTCCATTCACAGTACAGTCACTCATTAATCACTGCAGGCATTAAAACACTGTCACTGTCTGTTAATCAAGCCTAGCTGCAGATGTTTTTATGTAAACTCTGCTGCCTGACAGTCTGAAGGGGATTAACTGACACGAGGCCGGGACAGAACACACTGTCCCATTTACTGTGGATGGACACACTGTATGGAGTCAGACCATCAACACACACATGTGTGAGAGAGCAACAAAAGTTCAGTCAATCAGACAGAGACTCTCTGATGTGACTCCACAAAAAACACATTTCTGTTTCCACAAATATTCACTTTTGAAGCAGTAAAAGCTTCCCCCGTTTGTCTCTGAGCAGCAGCAGACGTTTTTTGTTTAATGTAGAATATGATTGCATTGATGATGCATTCAGGGACTGCTGGATTTCTTCCTGTTTCTACAGTGTGTGGCTGTCATAAACAGGATGTTTCTAATAGAGTCCTGGTGTGATGAAGACTCATCAGTTCTGTATGAAATACGTTCTTGTTGTTTCTGCAGGAAATTCGACACTCTGATCCAGGCTCAGGCCCGGGAGCTGTCCCACCTGCGTCAGCGCCTCAGAGAGGGCCGCGGCGTCTGCAGCATCCTCACTCAGCACCTGGGAGACACCACCAAGGCCTTCGAGGAGCTGCTGAGGGCCAACGACATCGACTACTACATGGGCCAGAGCTTCAGGGAGCAGCTGGCTCAGGGCGGCGCTCTGGCACAGAGAGTCAGCGCAAAGATCAGCGGACGTGAGTCGTGTGCTTTCATTTGATTAAACAGGAGCCCTGATCAGTGTGATTAGTTAATGACATCAGTGCTGTTTGTTTTCAGGAGATCACTGTGAGGATCCAGATGAGAAGACGGAGCTGCTCGCCATCCGGTCAGTGCTCATCAGACACTTCCTGTCTGTGTGTTTGGGTGTGGTGTGGAGTCTTGCATAATAACAGGCTCCATGTTGGAAAGTGTGACGCGCGCTGATGTTTGTTCCTCTGGGCAGAATCATCAGCTGATCAGTGCGTAACGAGTCGCCTCTTTATTGATGCAGCTGAAGCGTTTCCTCAGCCGGCTCCATGTTGGCTCCCTCTAGCCGTGACGTCACCGCATCACAAAACTCTAGTGGCGTCACATCACTGCGGGGCAGAGCTGTGATTGGGCCACCCCTTCATCCAGAAACACACAGCTCATTACATTTTAGAGTCGTGACCAGCTGCTGTCTGGGAGTGCACGGCTAATTAGGCTAACAAAAGGACAGAGTTACACAACAGGAAGAGCGGAGCACAAACACACTGCAGCACGGTGACTGTGATGGTCTGTGTGTGCGCCTGTGGGGCTCACAGTCCTGAGGCTGCTCTTTGTGTTAGCATGCTAACAGACTGAACATTGTAAACATTTAAAGCAGACTCAGACTCACTATCTCTTTGTTAAAAAGTTGTACTTGAACACACCACAAAGGTCACAGCTAATAGCAAGCTAGCATGCAATAATAATCCTACCAGCAGGTGGCAGTAGAAAGTCTGTGCCTCATCAAAAGCTGTTAAAATGGACGGTCTGTCAAACACTTCCTGTTTTAATGTGATGCGGAGTTCCTGTTGCTTAGCAACTTAGGTCGCCGCGGTGATGCGTTCGGTTTACAAACGTCCTTTGAGGGATGCTCAGGATGTTTGTCATTTCAAGAAGAGAACCAGGAACCTGTTTCACACACCCTGCAGCTGATTGGATAAACCAGCTGTCAGGATTTCAACCAATCAGATCAAAGAACAGGCACAGCAAGGAAACGTTTCAGCAAACAGATCTGTAAATATACAGATAAATATGAATATATGGAGAGCATGGTTCAGTTAGCACATGATGCCTGTGTGATGGATGTTCACACCTCATCTCTGTGATTTTCAGATGAAATGAGCACGAGTCCTTCAGTAAAGCAGCGGTCGTTTAAACTGGACCGAAGGACGAGTGCCTGAATAAACAGACTGACTGAGTGCTCTGTGAATAATTAGAGCTGCCCCTCAGAGAGATGGACAGACAGACAGAGAGGCCTGCAGTGATCAACATGGTGTTGTTGCAGCACAGATGGACGACCAGATGTGAAGGAGAATTAGTGATTCTGCGACAGCCGTCTCATTGAGGCTGCTCCTCTGATTCACAGTGTGGAGGAGGGTTTAGCCTATAGGAGTGTGTGTGTGTGTGTGTGTGTGTGTGTGTAAACATGTAAAGTCAAGTGCAGATTATACATGATTACATCAGACAAAAACAACAAAACAGCATCTTTGTTTCTATCATCCATCACATCTTCTGTCACAGTTTAACTCACAGTGTTTTGACCAAACATACTGAGAGGATGGAGGTGAATCTGTCCAAACTGAAGCTGAAGCTGTCGATAATGTCGCTCTGTGATGGAGGACCTTAAAAAACGATATTCTCTGAGATGATGAAGAAACAGAGCAGCAGAAAAACAGATTTCTGTTTGTTTCTGCTCCTTTACTATATCACAAAAATATGTTTTTACATCATAAGAAATAATATTCAGAAATGGTTTTACAAAGGGCTCAGTGAGATATTGAACTGTAACAGTGTGTGTGTGTGTGTTTACAGTGTGTGAATGCACTGATGCTCAGGCTTTTTGCTGTGTTGGGCTCAGGGCTTGTTGTCGACTAATCAGGTTAAGTTATTAAGACCTCGAATGGGGAGGGAAATAGGTCAGGAGGAGCTAAACACACACACACACACACACACACACACACACAGAGGGAGAGAGAGGGGGGGGGAGGGAGGAAACGTGAGGGATGGTTCTGGGCAGAGCGAGCATCACTTTGCTTCAGTGTATCAGCAGCAGCAGCAGCACATGGGGCAGAGCAGCTCGGCTCTCCGTTACGTAAGGTGCATCTCTGGATGTTTGTGTGTGGACAGACAGCAGGACGCGGCGTGGACGTGGATTTACTTTGTTTTCTTGGGTGTTCCTCGTGCTGAAGCTGGACCTGATTCTGACTTGGGGCATTTTTCTGTTTTCTGAAAGCCTCAGAGAGGAAGTTTGTGTGTTTGTGTGGAAGGCAGGAAGCCGGAGAGAGAAAGAGGAAGAGCTGCTTTGTGAGCGATCAGTCATTCAGCGTGTGTTCCACTCTTTCTCTGGTGGCCGGCGGAGCGTGAAGCCCTCAGGATCATCCTGCTTCGTCACTGCTTCTCCCCCTCCGGCCTGCTCTGTGTGTGTTTGTGTTAAGACTGGCTTTGCTTTGAGAGTTGGGAACATTTCCTTCTACAAAGAGACACTCAGAGGACATCTGCAGGACGGTTTTTGTCTCTTGTGTCCCCGCCTCTCATGCGGCTGCTGTCAAATCTAAAAACCTTCATTAGAGCTGCACACAGGCTTCAGTTTATGAGCTAAAACATTTGGATCCTCTTTAATCTGCAGGCATGTTTCTGTCTGGTGATTTGGAATCCATTTGTGTTACCACCTGTAGTCAGAGTCCAGAAAGGAGCAGTGTGTGTGTGAAATCCATTCCCCTGGGAAGCCCAGCCTAATCGGGATTTGCTGTGCTTTTCACCTGATCAGCCACACGCTCTGTCATCCCTCCATCCCGTTTATCCCTCGCTCACGCTCTGCCTGCCTCCTCCACCTTCTGCCACACCCACACACATTGCGGGGTCACGACCCGCTAATGAGCGACGCTCCGTTACCTCTGGAGACACGGCCGAGAGGAAGGAGTTCAAACCGAGCGGAGAGCGCAGGAAACGGGAGCGCAGGCGGCAGGAGGCGCATGGCCAGGTGTCAGTAGCCAGGTGGAGGCCTGGTGGGGGGGAGAGGGGGAGGACTGAAGGTGGGTGATGGCTCCTCTGTGGAAGGCCATGCTGTCCAAGAGCAGCCCTCTGTACAGAGACTCTCTGTTCTCCTTCTCCCTGTGGGAGTGGAAGGCTCAGGAGAGAGAGCTGCTGCTGCTGAGGAAACACACCGAGCGGGAGAGGAGAGCGCTGTTCGCACAACTCGACAAGTAAGACAACCAGTGAAGCCGTTTTTCTTCATGTGCTCCGTGTGATCCAGGCACTGTAGCTAAACAGACATGATGCAACATGGCTGCTGTTTCCTGCGTCTTTGTCAGACCCTCTTCAGGCGCTCTGCGTCAGTTTGGAACATGAACTGTAGTCTGATGGGCTTCAGGGGAACATAGGTAGATAGGATGCAGTAACCATGGCAACGGAGAGGAGAAAACTTAATCTTCTTTTTAAATCATCCTCTTCTTCACTTTTATACAAAGTAGAATCAAAAACATCATACCTAGACAAAATATGAGGATTTTCAAAATAAAAGCTCAGCGAGAGAGAGTTCTTTACCTTTTAAAAATGTAAAATAAACAACTCACAAAGGACACATTCTGGTGTTTTCTGCTCTGTGAGTTAATAGATACTGACCATGAGCGCAGTGGAAGTGGTACTTATACTGTACCTGACCTTTTTTTTTTACACACAGCTTGTACAAACAGAATCACAGCTAAAGGATCAGATTATAATCCAGCAAAAATGTTAATCTGTCCTTTGGAAAGCAGCAGTTATGGTGCAGGAGCCATGAGAGTGTGAAACTTCAGTCAGAGAGGCTGTGTGTGTGTGTGTGTGTGTGTGTGTGAGCCTGGCATTGATTTCAGTGACCTTCACCTCAGCATCTGTGTACCAACATGTCACAGTTAATGAACTCAGCTGTGGGGGACACACTGTGTGTCATTATTTGTGTGTGTGTTGTCGTCCTCTGTTTGCCCCCCCCCCCCCTCATTTGTTTAACTATGTAACGCTGACACACACACACACTGTCGGCGTGTGAGTGTGATCTGATGCGGTGTCATGTGTAAGTCAGTAAGAGGCTTCCAGTGTGACTGAGGAGCAGCCGACAGGTGACTGTCCTCTTACAGCCGCTCTGCTGGGCTCTGATCACCTAATCTGACATTTTTATCACATTTCCATAACCTCACTAACGTGTGTGTGTGTGTGTGTGTGTGTGTGTGTGCAGGCTCAGTAAGGAGCTGCAGCAGAAGGATAAGATCATCGAGTCCCTCCGCGCCAAACTAAACCAGCATCACCATCTTCCTCATCATCATCGCTCTGACACGCCCTGCAGCAGCCACGCCCTCTCCGACTGCACCGACCAATCAGATCGCATCTCCTATGTGTCTGATGAGCACGGCTCCACCAATGAGGACCTGGAGTTGTGTTCGGATGCCGACGCTGTCAGCGAGCTCGGTCAGGAGGAGACGCGGCACTGCGGCCGGAGCGGCACAGGTGAGACGAGGACGAGTAAATAAAAATTATTGGGGACTATTTCCAGCAGGCGGATGAATACACATTTGGTGCTACTTTCCCAGTGTGTGTGTGTGTGTGTTGAGGTGTGTGTCCTCCATCGTGTCGTCACAGCACTTTTTTCATTTCCAGATGGTCTCTCTCACCGTGACGCCGCGTCACATCATTCGTCTGTCGCTCCATCCGTCACCTCGTCCCATCGCACCCAGTCCTGCCTCAGCTGTCCCAGCATGCATTGCCCCAGCTCGCCTCACAAACCCGCCGATGTGCAGAGTCTGACAGGTAGGACGGAGCGCGGCGTCCTCTGATTGGCTGAATCTGTCTTCATCCTTCCATCACTTTACCTCCTTTCTTTCCTCCCAGCTCCTGTCTTCAGCTCTCCTCCCTTCCATCCTCTCCCTTCCTCTCATCCTCACCCCTCAAACCTGCGGCCTCGTTTCCAGAGCAGCGGCGCCGGGGGGGCGGGTTTCTCCCTGGCTGAGGTTCACCGGGAGCTGCAGATGTTGCAGAGGCAGCTGGGAGACAGTGACAGTGCGTCCTTTGTGCTGCAGTGTGCTGTGTGAAGCTTTCAGATCTCTAACACTTCTCTCCTCATTAAATAACCGCCTGATGCTTAATGAACCCTGAGCCTCCAGCTGGGGACGGATTTGCTGTGATCTTAAAACACTGATGAGAGTCGGAGGATCCACGTTTCACTGTGCTGATTAACACTCGCCTGCTGCCTCAGAACAGACCCTCTCTCCTGTGTTGATCCACGCTCTGTTTCCTCCTCAGGGTTCTCCACCCCTCAGTCCAAACCTCTGCAGGGCTTCCCGTTCGTCCACCAGCAGCCGGACCCCTCAGGCTTCCTGCCTCTGTCCTACCATGGATTCCAGCCGTCTGCTAGCAGCAGCAGCAGCCTGGACGCCAGCCTGGCAATGAAAACCGGAGCCAGTCTGCTGGAGAGCAGTGCATTGTGGGATGTGGCCTACGGTACGCGGCCGATGAGGCTCGGAGCTGACCTGTCGTCTGGATCCTCAGGGTATCAGTCCGGCACCAGCAACGCAGGTACGACGTTAGCTCACGTAGCACAACCGAAACTAAACAGAAGAATTTTATATTGTAATAATCAGGAAGTTTGTGTTTTAATAATTTGCAGGTTCAGACCTGATGAAGGAGCACCTGAGAGAGATCCGCAGTCTGAGACAGAGACTGGAGGACTCCATCCAGACTAACGACCGCCTCCGTCAGCAGCTGGAGGAGAAGCTGTCCCGCACCGCTACAGAGAAAGGTTACACAAACACACACACGTCCCCAACAAAAATGAGCTTAGAGTGTGAAATGCTGCCGTGTCACTTTGACCTGAAGGCAGGTTTCTTGTTCACAAATGAGGGAGAGATTGATGGATCGGTGCAGCTTCTGCAGTAATGTGGATGATGTGCCGTCCTTTGTGGAGATGAAGGAGCAGAAAGGCAGGGTGGCTGTGCGCTCCCTTACAGACAGGACGAGGAGCTCGGAGTAGAGCCGCTGCTCCTCCACACGGAGGAGATTTGGTGCCTCAGCACCACTAAAAAGGAAAAAGTGAAAACAACCTTTCAGACTTTGTGTCGGTCTTTATTTGACCTGTTGTGGAAGATGTAGCACCGTGCTGGTTAAGAACTGACTATAAAAGGACACTTTACACTGCTGGAGTTTATGGTGACGCCAGCAAGTGTCCAGCAGGGCGTGAGACTGAGCTGACAGCTGCCTGCTCAGTGATCCATATGTGGCCTCAAGCATGCATTATATTAAAGAGGCTTAAATCCCTCCTCCTCCTTCACAGGTGCTCCGACTAACATCTACATCCAGGGCCTGGACTCCGTCAGCCAGCTGTCCAGTGAGATCCGCCTCCTGAAGGAGGAGAACATCAGTCTGCAGAACCAGCTGAAGCAGGCTGCCAGAGGTACAGACAGCTGTCAGTGTGATGACTCTCACTGCCACAAGGGGGGGGGGGGGGGGGCACGGCAGCTGTTAATGCCCCTTTGTCTCCTGCAGAGGGCAGTAAAGAGGTGGAGCAGCTGAGGGAGGCGGCACTCCTAGAGAGGGCCAGGCTGAAGGAGGCGGAGCTAGAGGCAGAACGGTGGGCGGAGCAAAGCAGGAAGCTGCAAGCTGAGGCTGAAGCTCACAACCAAGAAATGACACAGCTGAAAGAGGATCGGCAGAGGAGCCAGGACACCATCAACAGGTGTGTGTATGTGTGTGTGTGTGTGCAGTAACAACGAGGCAAACATGTGATTTCATGTGTGTGTGTGTGTGTGTTGACAGGCTCCAGCATGAGGTGAGCGTCCTCCAGCAGCAGGTGTGTGAGAGCCGCAGTTTGATCCAGTCTCTTCAGTGTGAGCTGCAGGTGTATCACAGAGTGTGTGGTGTCAAAGAAAACACACACACAGGTGAGACTCCACACACACACACACACACACACACACACACACACACACACCTGACAGGACAGACCTACATAAAAAGATAACAGCGAGGGATTCAAAGTAAACTCGGCCGTCTTTGTGTGTCTTTAAACAGGTCCAGTCACTCAGGCAGGACACTGCGACACTGTGACCTTTGACCCCAGAGAGCTGCACATGCAGCTGGAGCAGCAGCTGAGCGGACAGGTGGACTCACAGCCTCGAAGCAGGAGGCAGCTCTTCAGCGGTCAGTAAAACGCAAATCAGTGAGTGACATTGATGAAGGAGACTTTCAGCTCAGTCCTGATGCTGTCTGTCTGTCTGTCTCCACAGATAACGTCCCCTCTCCTCCGGTGAGAGACATGGGACTCGTCAGTCCTTCTTCTCCTCTGCGCTCTGTGCAGGCAGCAGCTGATCACGGTCAGAAGCACTTTCACAAGTCTTATTATTTATCTCACACACACACTCATCCTTCCCCTCCTCCACTGTCCTCCTCAGCAGCTTCCACCCTGCAGGGCCGAGCTCCAGATGGGTCTTTCGCCAGCCGTCATGGCCGCCACACTGTCGGACACGTCGATGACTTCAAGGCGCTGCAGCAGCAGATCCTGGAGGGGAGCGCCCTCCTCTGTAAGATGGAGGCGGCGCTTTATTCACTGAGCCGCACGCAGGAGTTCAGCCGTCATCAGGTGAGAAACACAAACCACAGATGATAAATAGAGCAGACGGATCTTTAGTGAAACTTCCTGTACGTCCTGTTTCAGCCCTCAGACTCAGGTTCTGTCAGGAAGCTGCTGTCAGACAGTAAAACTCTGCGACGCATCCTGGAGGAGGTGGACTCTCTGCTGCAGATGTTCTGGAGAGCAGCTCTGCCCGGCTCAGAGGAAACCACACAGGTCAGGACCAGCAGATAGGACACAACATGTTTTGTGTTCTTCTGCTAAAAGAATGGACTGTGTGCGTTTTCAGGATCAGTCTCTGAAGGAGGAGGTGGCCTCTCTGCGTCTGAAGCTCTCAGAGCGGGACCAGGCTCTGCAGGACGCCTTGGAGAGCGTGAAGAGCTCCAACCGCACCAAAGACAGCATGGAGCACTTCATAGTCAGCCAGCGTGAGTCCCTCATGTCGTGCAAACAGTTTGTGTGTCTGTGCTCAGATTCATACTTCCTGAGTTCAGAGTTCATAAGATGATGAGGATGTTTCATCATCATCAGCGTCTCTGTTTAGTCTTTGATTTATTTTACACCCTGAGCAGAGCTGTGTGTGTGTGTGTGTGTGTGTGTGTGTGTGTGTGTGTGTTTAACTGATGAATGTGTGTTTGTTTACAGTGTCGAGAACGCGGGATGTTTTGAGGAAAGCAAAGACAAACTTACAGGTGAGTTCTGGTTTGGATGGTGGTGATGATGATGGTGATGATGATGATGGTGATGATGATGATGATGATGATGGTGATGGTGGTGACTCTCCTCAGGAGAACCAGCTCAGGATTTCCTCTCTTCGTCGAGCCTCCCTCTTCATTCCTCCTTCCTCTCCATCCTCCTCCTCCTCCTCCTCCTTTTCTTCCTCTTCCTCCTCCTCCTCTTCCTCACACCCCCGGCCTGTTAAAGGTACAGTCCCCTGGCGTTGCTGTGCACCGATCAGCCTCCTGATAACATGATGAAGCTGCTTGCTCTTGTCTGTTTTAAGAGGAGGATGAGCTTCAGCCTGTTTACTAACAACTGTGAACTGCTAATGTCTGCATGCTAATCTGTTAGCACAGTTTTAGCAACATGGCTCAGCTGACTAAATGAAGCAGCTGGATTCATTTGTGTTGAACCTCTGGTGGTTCGGACCAACCAGCACCTTTTGAGGGAGTGCACTTCAAACTTTTTTGTTTGCTAATAGTTAGCTAAGGATGCTAACTTCCCCTCTTTGAACTGCTTGGGTGAAATGAACATGATAGTGATTGACAGGTGGTTGAGCCAATCAGCTGCTCTGATGTCTCACATTCTGACCTCAGAGATCCTCACACAGGTTCACTCTGCTTCAGCTGAAGTTTCTGAGGCTACATGTTTTTACTCTGCAGGAATGTTTGGAATTTCCCTGCATGCATCATGTTATCTCTTGTTTCAGTGAGTTTTTAGCCAAAACACCAGCGAACGCAGACAGTCTGTCTCCACAGAGAGCTGCTCTTTCACTCCTCCCTCTGTGTGTGTGTGTGTGTGTGTGTGTGTGTGTGTGTGTGTGTGTGTGTGTGAACTGGATGATCTGCAGCTTTTTGTATCATGTTGTTGACAAACATGCTCGGACGTCTTGAACGCCCCCTCGATGTCTTCCAGGTGAAAACACAGGAGGATTCTGTGAGCTCTCCTTCTCTCCTGGTTGGAGTGTCCTGACACCCAGAACATCCTCCTCCTCCTCTTCATCTTCTTCCTCCTCTGCTGCTCTCCTGAGCCATCCGGCTCACCAGCACCTCCACCAGCAGCAGCAGCGCCCCCTGCAGGCCGTCTTCCTGTAGTGCAGCAGACAGAAAATGCTTCTCATTGACCACAGAAGCATTTCAGTTGAGTGATGTGTGTGTTTGATTGATGAGAATGATTGATTTGTTATTGGTAAAGATGTGTATGTGTGTTGGGACTTTTCTGAAGTGTTTCTCTCGTTCTATGAGATCAGTCTGGCTGAAGTTTGCTTCTGATTCAGTGTTTTTTAGGCTCTCAGAGGCAGTTTTTGTGCTCCTTGTTTGACGGTTCCTCCGCTCATTTAACCAATCAGAAGCTTCCAATCAGAAGCCAACTTCAGCTTTGTACATCAGCAGGGATTTAACAAGCAAAAATCTACTTGATGCCAGCAGGAAATGATGAAAAAAACGGGGGCTTTAATGAAAAACAAAACCAAACTGCAAAGTGCTTCCTGTCAGCCTCTACAGAGGCTCATGTTTGTGTGTAAAATATATGCATGTAGGTTTGTGGAAACAAAGCCATACAGTCCTCCCTGATAGATACAATAGTTTGTCTTTATTGTACAAAAATGGCCGACTACTGATGATATTAGAAAACAAAACAGCTTTGGTCACGTAGCTGGTAGATGATGCTCCGAATAGAGATTTTACTCGTCACACTCCATGAAAACATGGAGTCTCTTGTAGGTTATTCAGTCTGATTTATGTGTTCTTCCTGCTCAAACACTGACCTGCAGTGTTGGAACGCCTTGACATGAGTGTTAATGTAAACAAGCACACGTTACAGATGCCTTCAGTCTGACGAGCAGTTCAAACAGACAGTGATATTTCATTTTTTTTAAAGAGGAAGAAAATGGACCACACAGTGAATTTTTACTTTTTTTTTTGTTTTAATCTCCCTCATAAAGACAATCAGAAAAAAAAAACAGTCTGTACCTAAACTTATTATTATGAATATTGGAGGACGCTCACTGTGCAACGTTTTACACTCTGATGTTTTTCTTTATTTCTCTGTATATGTA
>JAVQJX010202939.1:0-10682 GCA_036025115.1 Ambassis agassizii
TGCACACACTGTGCAGAGATGCAGTGTGTGGTACTAGGGATTTCATTGAGTCTTCTAACAAGGCTTAAGCTTGTAATGGAACACAGAGCTTCCTTACTAGCACACATTTTCTTAAGTTATCTGTGATAAATCAGACTATAGATCTCTGCCCTCAGGAATCCTCCGGGCCACCAGAGCTGCCCGGACCATTGATTAATACACTGTTTACTCTGATTAAGGAGAAAAAAAATTCATCAGTAGCCTGCACCACGCTGCACCACTGAGTGACAGGAAATCATTCCTGCCTGTCGCAATGACACTACTGAACTCTGAACTTTAACGGTCACACTAACATTGCACACTGGTCATGCATACGTGTTTCTGTACATCATACTATGTACCATGTAAGGTCTATACGGTGGTACGGAGTCTCCCTCAAACTGTGATTGGATGATTCTTGTTGATGTTCCTCCTTTTAGAAAAGGAGAGCGGTTTCTCTTACTAAAAAGCTTAACAGATCTCTGCTGCTCCCTGTTGGGTAGCAATAAAATTACACAGCCCTTTGTTTGACTGACTTTAGAACAGGGCATAATAGAACAGAACAGACTTTGTCTTTGACTATTGTCATTGCACAGTGGGGTAAAATGATAAAAATGATTGGAAACTCAATCAAACTTAAAAAAAAAAAAAAAAATTAGAGTAGCTAACAATGCAAATCAAATACACCAAACTGCCCAGTACTTTTCTACCATTTTTACAAATAAGTTGCAACTAATGAAATTATTAATGATGATTTATTAACATGTTGCAGTGTCTTTTTTAGTTACTAGAAAAACCTATTTGTTTTGATTTTTTTCTTTTATTCTATTTTTTGCAGGGTTGTCTGAGGGATTCAGTGAGAAGCTGACTAAACTTGGCTACATCACATTTTGTCAGAACAAACACAGAGTGGCTCTTCTTCAGCTGATTTGTGCGATCCAGTACCATCATGCCGCGAGCCATGGAGCCCTGCAGCTCAACACGGACAGGACATTCAATGCTCTCTGTCACCAAACTGCCATCCACACAAACTGCCATTGCATATGCATCATAAGAGACAAAGCCAGATCCAAAATACACATCTCTCTTATTAATCATTGCCTTTTTGGAGTAGGCCCAGCATTTAGACGTTATCGTCTTCATGAAGCGAGCAGCAGGAGCATCCTGGTTAATCATCTCCTCAAAGAACTCCTGCACAAGTGAAATGTGTGACATTGTATAATAGGACTTTGGTGACCAAATGTATGTACTGTAGATCAAATGCACATCTTACCCATGTCAGTAAATTTCTGCATGAGTACTCCCAGGATGCGATGTAAGTACGGCAGAGGTATTCTTCTAAGACAATGTAGGCCGACTCTGGATCGATAGCAAAGTTAAACTCTGCACATAGTGTCACATTCCCTTTTCCTGCAAACACAAAAGCATGGCTTTAATCCTGCACACACCTGGAATGAGGAAGTGGTATTACCTTCCATGTTGCCACCCATTATGTACAGGTCTCTGAGTTTTTTGGGAAAATGTGGATCCAGTCTGACAGCCAGTGCCAGATTAGTGAGCGGGCCCAGTGCCACCAAGGAGACCTGTGCCACAAAAAATAGTAAGAGCAGCCAGGCATTGCATACAGACCACAGTGAGACTTCTACCGACCTGATTCTGGTTTTCAGACACCAGTGAAATCATTGCATTGACTGCATGCTCTTTCTGGATTTTCTGTTCCCACTGTGGAACCTTGTCCTTTATCACATCCCCGAGTCCATCACTTCCAAAGTGGTCACTGAAAGGATTACTAGCTCCAACCAGAGGACCGGCCGAGCCTACAAACACTGGAATCTGTGAGAAAACATAGTGCACGCTTAGAACAGATGGCAGGGAATTGCTGGTCGTTCATACTGCTTGACATACCCCCTCACGCTGACAGACTGAGAGCACCTTCAAAACGTTCTGACACACATTCTCCACTGCTGCATTGCCAAACACACAGGTAATGCCCAGGACCTCAATGTGAGGTGCTGCCAAGGCCATCATTACAGCCTGAGCATCATCAATGCCACAGTCTGTGTCAATAATCACCAGCTTCTTGGCCATGGCGTTCTGCAAAGAAATCAAAATGAGGATTACAATCTCAAGACATTTCTCAGGATCCACCTTCACACACAGCTGACTGCTTTGTAATCATGGTTCGTTGTGTTATATTGTTCCCTGCAGTGCCTTTCTGAAAAAGTTCAAAGCTCTGTCTCTTAAATATTCACACCTAGAGGTTCTTACTTGCCACATTCTCCTGAGTTCCACAGCTCCCTAACAGGTAGGAGTAGGTGCCCTAATAGACAAGAATAAAATTCACAAATAATGCAAAAAGCCCTACCTGTTATTAAGCATGAGTTACATGCAGGTCTTAATATCAAGCCACCAGCATGCACGACAAAGTTCCACAATTTGGTACCAAAGAAGCTGTTTTTTTTAGTAAAGCACCACGGTGTATATTGAACCGCTGCAACTTTATTGTTGTTGTTAAGTTGTAAGGGGAAGCCGAATCATTGTTTAACCTTAAGACACTCTCAACTTGCAGTGACTTCCCTTCCGTCTGTCGAGCAAAGTTTAACTCCTATGGTTTAACTAGCACCACACTCGCTTCAGTGATTGGTTTTGTCTATAGGATCATTTCAGGGACACGGGTGACAGCACAAACCAATTTATATGTAAGCTGATAATGAAGTTGGTATGAAGTGATAACATTAGTATGTAGATAAAATGAATCATATATGTATTTGGTCCAATTTTTGACTTGTGATTTTATGGAATTTTCAGTCTTTATTTTTATGTTTGCTTTTGATCGCTCCCCCCTCGAGACACAGAATGGTACAATCCAGCAACCTGCACAGGAAGTGAATACGGGTCATGAGGACGACGTTTATATCAGGTTCTTTAACGATTCATTGTAATATATCCCAGTCTAGTGTTTGGTTAGTTTTATTGCTAGACGTTTAGCATGGGATTTTGTCAATTCTCTGGCTCGTCTGGCTCTAAGACCACTGTCTAGTTATGAAGAGAAATATAACGTAACAGTCGGGTGTGTTTACAGTTGCTAACAGCGCAGATGTGGCTGGGCATTCATTCAGCAACAGCGACTTCACGGGTGAAATGTAAGTTTGACAGCCGCAAAGAAAACCTCTGTCTGCTCTTAAAAGCCGCTAGAGGCTGTTTTCGTAATGGATGAATTGTTGAAGGTGAAAGATATGATGCTGGTTAAAGTCGCGGTAAATTAAACAATCGTTGAACCAATAGTGTTGGGTATCAGTGTTAAGTCACTCATTGCTCTTGCATTGTTTCTGAAGACGTCTGTTCTTTCATCCTCCGCAGAGTCAGCCTTTTCATCATCGTCATATACCTGGTTGTCCAATGCCTAACACAGCAGAAGGTCAAGGGGCAAACCTGTCTGGACCAGCTGAGCCGTCAGGCCTGGAGAGGCCCTCAGATGGACAGGAGGACCACACTCTGCTCAGCTCCATTGCCCGGGATGCTGCCAGAGTGAGGCGGGCCTCCAGTGCAGAGCTTCACCTGCCATGGACCTGTCCAGTCACACACTCCCGTGAGAAGTTCTACACAGTCTGTTCAGATTATGCCCTTCTTAACCAGGCTGCATCCGTGTACTGTCCCCTGAGCTCAGCAAGGGACGGGGTCCCAAATAAGCTGGATGATGGGCCTACATTTATGAAGCCTAAACCTTCAGCTGACTCCAGTGGTCAAACTAGTGGGACCCATGTGGGATCAGATGGAGACTGTGACATGGAGGAGGCGTCCTCTGGACACAGCAAGCCTGTTTTAGCCTGGGAGATTGATACAGCTGACTTCAATACTGTGTTTACCAGAAAAATAAGAACGAGTAAGAACAATATTATGATTAAAGCCAATTAGTTACAACACAGTTTTGGAACAGTGTATCATGTTACAGAGACTCATTTGTTGAACACTGTGTTTTAGGCAACGGGAAGAAAAGCACCACCAAGAAGATGAAATCATTAGACAGAGCCAGCCGGAATCTGCAAGACGTCCCTCCTCACGCCTCACTGGAGGAGATCAAACAGAGAAAAGTGCTAGACCTCAGAAGATGGTAATGTTATATTTAGTGCCAAAGTACAGTAAAGTGAGCTTCACAAGCTGTGCTCAACATCAGAAAGAAGCATGACATTTAGAAATCCTATAGCTTTGCTGCTGAAGCAAATATTCCCACTGTTTCACACATTAATGCTCAGCAAAAGACAAAGCTATAAGACTGTCTACATTTTCTGTTGGAATATTTATAAAAATGGGCAAAGCTTGCTTATTGAAGTGTGTACTGTGTCTCTTTTAACAAAGTATGTTTTTACTACAACTCCATTGTAGAAGTTCAAGGGAAAGAGGATAATTTTTTCCAAAAAAAATGTTATTTTGCTTGAATAATTTTCCAGTTCTAACTCACAGAACACAGAAATTAGTACCCCGAAGAGCTTTTTGCTGAGTGCTAGACAATATGTGGGATTTTCCCTTCAGGTACTGCATCAGTCGGCCACAGTATAAGACTTCTTGTGGAATCTCCTCTTTGGTGTCCTGCTGGAACTTCTTATATAGCACTCTGGGTGCAGGGAGGTGAGCACTACTTTTATGTCTTCTGTCCAATTTTGTGCACAGCCCGTTATGATGATTGCTAAAGGTGGAGTCATTTCCTGTGTGTTTCCCCTGCTAGTCTTCCACCCATCTCTCAGGAGGAGGCACTGCATATTCTGGGGTTTCAACCGCCTTTTGAAGAAATCAAGTTTGGTCCCTTCACTGGAAATGCTACACTGATGCGGTATGCAGACCGCTCCTTAATATATAATATTAAAATAAAATCAATGCATCTCTCTAATATATGTTATTATGTTTAGGTGGTTCAGACAAATTAACGACAATTTCCGAGTGCGAGGTTGCTCCTACATACTATACAAACCTCATGGAAAACACAAGACTGCAGGAGAAACAGGTGTGCCCCCACCCAGCAGTCCCACTCTCACTCATATGTCTGCTCATGACATGATGATGTAATAACCTATTCCTCCTTTTCAGCTGAGGGAGCACTGATGAAACTGACACAAGGGCTGAAGGATGAGTCGATGGCCTACATTTACCACTGTCAGAACCACTACTTCTGCCCAGTGGGCTTTGAAGCCACGCCACTCAAAGCAGCAAAGGCTTATAGGTGGGTCAGATGAACTTCTGCAGTTAGTAGTTGACACACTAAGATAAAGTGATGATAGGAACTTAGTGTTCTGCAAAAACCCTCATATACATATTATGCATCTTGACATAGCATCTACAGCTTGAGGAAGAGTACAACTTCTGTTTGTTTGTTGATGTTGCTATTTGTTGTTGAAGGGGCCCTCTGCCCACAAATGAAGTGGAATACTGGATCTTAATTGGTGAACCCAGCAGAAAACACCCAGCTATTCACTGTAAAAAGTACGTCACTATTCAGGTTCTCCTACATTTGATCATATACTGCTATTGAGCTGTCTGACAGGAACTCTTTTTTTTTTATAGATGGCAAGACATTGTCAGTGACCTTAACACACAAAATCCTGAATACCTTGACATCCGCCACACAGAGAGGGGGATTCAGCGTCGTAAAACCAAAAAGGTTCTCCTTCATCTCAGGTTTTAGGTGTCTGAGATACTGTGCAACTAATAGATGATTTCTGCCTCTCAGGTTGGTGGCAACCTGCACTGCATCATGGCCTTCCAGAGAGTGAACTGGCAGAAGCTCGGCCCCTGGGGTCTAAACCTGGAGAACCTGCGGCATGACTTCCACCCTTCTGGTACAGAGCGGACCCATGGAAGTCTCGTGGACGACACGGAGGAAAGAACGTCATCCAAGCGGCTTGCTCACTTGGGGCGTTCGCACAGTATGGGCAGCCAGAAAGAAACCAGCTGGAAACGCCTGTCCAACACTACAGAGTACAGACAGAGGAGCTCCCCTGACAGCGACCTCGAAGAGGACATCACAGACTGAAAAGGTTCGAGGGGGCATACAGGGAGAGGACATACTATAGCACAGAAGAGGTGCATGTGAAGGAGAAGTCTGCTGTTGTTTTGACCCCAACAAATGCCATGAACCAAAAACATTGGGTCACAAATATTTTTGTACAAGTCACCCAGGCACTGTAGTTTTTAGCAAACATCTAACAGGAGAAATATTTTCTGCTGCAGATTTCTACGCTTTTGGTGCAATCGAGGGTACTTAAAGACTTGTATATTTATAAATCACTCCTACTGCTCAAAGGTATCCAAAAAGTTAAATTAGCTTCAAGGGTTCAAGGGTCTTTATTTGCCATTTGTGCATAAACCAAACAGTAAAGGCACATTGGAATTCTTGTGCAGGGCTCTCAGAGTCACAGTTTAAGTAATAGAGAGAAAAGGACGAGTCATAAATCAAAAATCAAAAACAAGAGTGAACACTCTACACATTAGAAAAAATAAAGTTAGGGATAAGTTCCTTGCCCAGGGACACATCAGCATGCACCCAGGGCAGGATCGAACAATGGTAAGTGTTCTTATCACCTAATGAAGAAATATGTCAAATAGAGACAGTTGTTGCTTCATGGGGTTGGTTGAGAGTGAAAAACACAACTTCTTAATGCTTTTAAATGTCACATGTTGATTCAACTCATTTTGAGGCCATTCTAGTGATCTGAACTAAATATCCAGCTCTGTCTCCATTAGTGTTATATATATAACTATATGTATTATTATATGTATTATTCATATACATTACCTTGAGACTTCTGACACATTTTCTGACCTCCAGTAGTGTCTGTGCACTTTCAGCTACTTTATATTACCCTGGCAGCTATACCATCGAGCCACTTTAGATGACTATGTCCTGTAGCAGTATTTGTAGCTTTAAAGAATACAATCACACTTTGTCTAGTTTATTGAAACACAGCAGTCAGGTGCTCATTTAAACATCACAGCAGGTTTGACAAATGTATATATTACATCTTCTCTCTGTAGATGTTCTGAAACTGCAGCTCCATGTGGTTCTCTGCATAAATGATTTTTTTCTTCTGCAGCTCAGTGGCATTGTGTTCCAGCACAATGAACAAAAATGTTTGCATTTTTTTTAAATAGTTGAAATCTAGCATACAGACAGTAACATCTAATCTCTGCACAGCCCTGTGTAAAAAGTCATTCCAATATAAATGTAGATGTAACCATCAAGATATCTGCTCCGCTGTGATGTATACTGCAGATCAGAGTGGAAGCAGCTACAACTTTAGGCAAAGACACCAAGCCTAAAACATCTATCTTGATCATATTCTTGTGTAAAACATTATTTTCAGACTGGATTGTGCTATTCAACATATACACCAATACAACCTGATATCAGCTGATAACTGGTAGTACAATCATGTTTAGTTGGAAATTCTGTTTGTGAGTACACTAGACCACTGCAGCTCAGCCAGTACAGACTGTTTGCTTGGGCTAAACTGTGGACAGTAATTTTACACAGAAACTTACAGCCAGTGTTAACAGGAGGAAGTCAAATGTTCATTTTAAATGTGCACCTGACAGTTGTTTTACCACAAGGACCTAGTTGTAGCAAGCACAAAAACACAGATATCATGCCAAATGGACCTAACAGAGCACCTTTTAACGGCACATCAGACCACAGCCTCAAACAAGAGTCGAATCAACACCTTGTAGAGTGAACTGAAGCATTAGATATGAAAGAAGTCCATCTCTGTATGTCAAAAAAGGATGAAGATTAGGTATTTTTATGTGCTAAAACCACATTTTAGCATTGTCTTTTTTTACTTTTCTGTATCACATACACATACTTAAATTACAGTCGTCATATCATAAACATACAAATTACATTCTGCTAGCTCTGCCTAGGAAACCCTTTAGGGACATCTGCTGTGACACATGATGCCTCCATTCTCCATTGTACATGTTGCAGTAAGTGGGCTTGTTTTGGCGTACAGTGGTTAGTTCAGTGGAAATACTGTCCAGTCAAACTGTTGTGAAAGCGCTGACATTTTGTTGTGCTTTGTGAAACCTCCTGCTGTATAGATGTTTTTTAAAAAGATGGGAGTGAAGCTCAGAGAGTGAAGACTGCATGATTTATTTTCATGTTTATGTGCAGACAGAAACTTTTCCTGACACTTGTTTGCATTTGTTTGGTGGTGCCATCTGTTCCCCAACTCAGTACAGCTGTGACTGTGTTCAAAGTGGATTTGATGTAGTGGTTTATTTATTTCACAATAAAAAAAGATTTTTTATAAACTTCCTTGGCTTTGGTCTGTGTATGTAGCAGGTTGCTTTTAAGACAGTTCTGCAGAAGTACAACTTCTTTTTAACTGTTGTCTTATCTCTGATATGTGGGCAGGACCAATACGGCAGCATCCTCCTGGTAGACAAAAAAACAGTCCTCAAAGAACATGCTGTAAACGAGAGGAAAACAAAAAGAGGATGATGTGATGCAGGTGGTCTCACCTATCAGAGCAGCACCCTGCTTCAGCCACGTGTGATTTAGTTCAGGTATCCATGCTGATGTTTTTCCAGATGCTAGCCAACTTTGAATGAAAAAGTAAATATGATTTTTATATGTATTTAAATTGGGTTGATTTTTAAAGAAACTTGCAACCAGAAAGGGTCAAAATATGTCATGATGAAAACACACTATTGGGCCTGACTACAGACTCAATCAATCAATCTTCCACAATAAAAATAGTGTGTAGGTACTTTACAGAAACCCAGCGCCTGAGTGAGCAGACTCACCCTCTCTCGGTGTCCCACTCTTCCCCACTGTTGGGGTACACCACCCAGCTCATGTCTGGGCTCAGTAGGGACCTGGCAGAGTCTAGGAGTGGCTCCACCACAGCTGGAGGACAGCAGTTAACGCCTACAGCAAGCAGCTGTGTGGATCTGTTAGCGACACGCACAGCACTGCTGAACAGGCTGCCGTCTGATATGCACTTCCCGTCCTGAAGGTGAGTGAGTCGTTTTGTGAATGCAGAAAATTTCAATTTAGAACCAACTGACGACAGTTACACTGTGCAGCAGCAGCTATTACCTTACAGGAGAAGGACAGCCAGGCTGTGGAGTTTGGGAACTCTCTCAGCAGCTCCACCACAGCCTCTGCCTCTTTGATACTGGGGATTGTCTCAAAAGCAATGAGATCAGCTCCTGCTGCTACTAAGCAGTCAATCTGCGGCCGATGCCAAACTTTGAGCTCCTGGAGATGAAAGATGTCTGAGACTAGATTCACAATAACGGTATCCTTAGAAATAAAGGGATACAAACATTCTAACCAACATACGAAAAAAAAAAAATCAGTCAAAACACAATCCGGAAGCCGTGCTTTGAATGTGTGTAACCTTCTCATAATGTGCATAACTCATAATGTATGCAGCTGGTAAACACTCACTTCAATACTCATTTCCTTTGCATAAGCCCCGGTGTACTCTGAGCCGTCGTGCAGAGAGGCCCCATATGGTCCAACTGATCCAGCTACCAAGGGACATCTCTGGCCTTTACAGAGAAACAGGAAAGTGTCATAACAGTGTAGAGACGCTGTCAGCTCACAGTTTATCATTACTTACCTGTCTCAAATCTCTTGACTGTTTCTTTGGCCAAAAGAACTCCTGACATTAGCAGCTCTCTGGCACATTCTGAGCTCACATTCAGGTGCCTGACAAATCCTGAAATACTTGCCTGGTATGTGGCAGTCGTGATGATATCAGCACCGCTAAGGAGGAACCTGTTGATTTAGACCCACATGTTGTGTGACCACACTGCTCATGCTCATTTCTGTGTCAAGACTCAGTAGTTCAATCTATCATTTATCAATTAGGCTAACCCAAGATGATATTCAACATCAGAGTGGGGCTTAAATGTCTGTGGACATTTTCTATATTGCTGCATAAACATGACCCACAGCATCAGAAGACAGCTGCTGCAGTGAACTGAGTCTCAATAAAAAGTGAGCCGCGCATCAAAACAACAACAACACACAAATGTGTCTATATTAAATGAATGAAGCAGAAAAGCACCACATACACTCACAGACGCATAACATTTCCTGAAGTATAATACGTCTGCCAGTGGGCCATATTTATCCATAAAATATATAATATTCTCAAGGGTTTAGAAATGTTCAAGCACCACTATACATACTGTAATATTCTAAGGTCTAATATTTAACATGGTCAAAGTCAACTATTGTCACTGCTGCCACATAAGAGAACATACTGTACACACACAGAATCGAAAGGTCTTTTCTCTCAGGCCTTCAGGATTTTAAGAAAATTTAAGTATAATTACAAAAGACAGATAATAGAGAAAATAATATAAGATATAATAAATACTGTATATTAGATACCACTACATCATATATTCAGTGATATATATGTTTATATACAATATAATTACAAAACACAGTTTGGGGTTACACAGTCCTACCTGTAATGGCAATCTCTTATGGCCTGGGGATCAGTATGCAAAAGTCTGGCACTCCACAAAGGATCTCCCTGTGTGACACACACACACACACACACACACACACACACACACACACACACACACACACACACACACACACACACACACACACACACACACACACACACACACACACACACACACAC
>JAVQJX010203063.1:0-11022 GCA_036025115.1 Ambassis agassizii
CCAGTGCTGCAAAAACAACAGTATTTCATTTGACAGCAATATTGATGAAACTCTTAGTATGAACCTAATATCAAATAAATTGAGTTAGGAAATAATTTAGGTGCTATTGATTGTGCTTCACTTTGTTTTTCCACCATGTTTCAGTCCCACATGTGGCCCAGCAACAAAGGCTGCACCTAGACATACTGGATGTGCATAGTAGCATTGATGGTCTATAACTTAAAACATGCTAGTTTCAGATCGTTCCCCCTTCAACAAGAGTCACCCTGAATGTATTAAAACAATAGAAAAAAAATGAATAAAACTATAAAAAGAATACCATCTCTGTACAACCTTATGTGGCAGGATGGTGCATGTCAAAATCCAAAGCTGAAGAAGTACCTGCACAGTTTGTCTAGGCATGCATCCAGAGTCTGAGAATGTGTTAAACTACAGTATAAGACATCTCACTGTGAGACTGGGCTGTAAGCACGAGGAAAGCAGGGGTGAGATTAGAAGAGAGAGAGAGCGCGAGGTTAGAAGTTATCAGTAAAATCTTGTGAATAGAAGACACCTCCCTGTTATGGTCACAAAGTCACAACCTTAACCACAGTGCCATCCCTGTGAAGCTGACTCTACCCCACTGCTTCATAATAGGCTTTTATCCCTCCGACTGCTGCAGTCTGTTACTGTGACACCGTGTAGCTCACCTCTGCCTCTGGCTGTGGTATTTCCCTGCTTTATCTTTTTTTTCCTCATTTCTGTCTTCAAGCACTTTGTTGCAATTCAAGTAAATGTCCTGTGTATCAATATTTCATATCAAAGTACATCTTTGCTACCTCCTGTAGAATAGAGCTTCACTGGTGCTACCAGATGAGTGCTCTGTCAGAGCACAGAGCGGATATGTGTGGCTGATAAGTTCAGAGATTTCATTTTTACACCATTGGAACTAAGTGTCCGAGCAAAATGTTAGAACTGGTGTTTAGAGACATTTGTTTGACATAAGATGGCAGTTCTTGTATTCTTCTGAATGGAGCTCCATGCTTTCTGCAGAGAACTTGAACTGCAACATGCTTTGCATGATGCTGCTCGTGCAATGTTCTACATGGTTGGCTACAGTGTGCTGCATTTGCACTTCTACACAGTCAGGCACACACACGCATGCAGTGCGCACTAATGTAATCTGCAGGCTGTGTACAGCACATCTTTCAGCACAGGGCCCCCTTGGGAACCAATAGGAGGGTTCTTACATATCTACTGTTACTGCAGACTACACCACCTGAACACAAGCTAATATGTGGATAAACATACATGCAATCACACATTGTCACAAGTATAAATACTACACTCTTTCACTCTAGCACAAATATGTTAAAATATGCATATATACTGTAGTCATGTCAGTGATAGGTACTAAACTGTATAGTGCCTGTGAAATCAAATATGTTCTGATATATCTCTTATAAAAATGTCGAAGAAGCTTGTCTGCTGTTTACAATTTTGCAAAAGAGTTTGATCATGTGGCCCACACAGCTATTTTAATTGGAGCTTGTTTAAAAACAAGCAAAATCCTTTTTTTTTCTTTCTGCCCTCCCCCTCCTCTGATATTGTTGAGCCTGGAGAAGCCAATCTCTCCAGATTAGGATGTGAACCTCCACAGTGTCCCTCAGCAACCCTCCCCCAATAAGCCTTCGCTTTGCAATCTATTAGACAACCGTTTTAATGAGCCCACCTTTGGCCCTATTTAGCCTTAATCTCATATATATCAGCAATGCTAATTGATTCCACATCATCATGAGCATGTGGCTGTTGTGATGACGGGCAGTCAGGACGTTGCTGCTGACACTCTATAATACAGCTCTTAATTTGTGTCCTTAGACTTTGTGGTGTCGTCAGAGGGGATTAGGGTAGCAGCACATCACATTGGGGGTGTGTCTGAATGTCAGACAGACAGGAGGCTGGATTTATACCTCTCTACATCAGAGTTAATCCTTGCAAGAAGACAGACTTGGCCTTTCAATTAGGAGAGAGTAATTTGTGGAATTCTTTGTGTTCAGTGAGACAAATTACAGCACCATGATTAAACTAGTGTACCTCTTAAACACAGTGAAATTGTAAACATTTTTAAATTAATATTTATTAGACTTTTAAACTATTGAACATAAACAGCATTCCTCTGACAACAACTTTCCACTGGCAATGTGTGTGCCGTTTCTGCAGACACATTCCTCTAACTCTGAGCGGATTGAGCAAACTCACACATATATATGTTGAGAAATGAAGCAAATAAATAGATGCTTTGATGTTATAAAAATAAATAAGTCATAGGAATGTTGATGGTTAATATATAGATGTATACACTTGCACTTGAAACTACCTTGAATCAAAAAGAAAATATGATATAGTTAACAGAATACAGTTTGCCCAGTGTGCATGATTAAATTCAGGTATATTATTCATGTAGATTTATCTTTCTGTTTACTGATTCCCAATATGTATACTGTATCCTCTGCAACACACAGGGCAAAAACAACAAAACAACAACAAAAATGACATACGATGGTGCTCAAAGTTGCAGGATATGTGATGATGATGACACTGATGTTAATGTGTTGTGGGAAATTAAATTAAAAAAAAAAAAAGTAAAAACTTGAAACCTCAACAGAAATAATGCTCAGAGGAGTCACTACCAGCAGAACACCATTTAATATGCATGCTCAGTCAAAAGGTCACCCTGGAGCTGCATCCACTCTGTCCTGACTGAATTTAATATTAAAAACCAGTCTCATCAGCTGTGACATGTGAAAAAAGAGAATAAATACATATTGAAGTAATAACACACATGAGTTATACATTGAAGGCTGGATGAATCACTGTCTTACCCAATTTAATGCTTCACATTATAATCCGCATTAGCTTCTACCCATTCATAATGTATAAATGAGACCTCCTAATCTCTCCTCATATTCCCGCAACTATCCAGTGGAGAGAAGATTGAGATTTTCAGTTTTACTCTCCGGATGATAACATACTGTTGTTTACTCTTGTTTATGTGTTGTAATGTGGTGGAGTCGGCAGCTTTGTTGGTATATATAGATGCTAAGATTCCCTTACATCTGCCTCTAAGTAATGTAAGTGTTTAGCATTTTAAGCTTTATGGTGTCTATCTATAGCATAAAAATGACTTTTACAGCAACATTATAAGGAGGTATTATGTGAAAAAAAAACCTGCACTTAGTAAAGGCAACGTGACAAAGGCCGACACTCTTCTGCCTTGTATCAACATCATCCATCAGCATTACTATTGTTATTACCTTATTCATTACCTTGGAACAGCAGACAAAAGCTAAGGATGCTTCTGAGTCTTAGGTGCCCTTTGGATACTGTCACGCTACTTAAGGGGGATTTATTGCAAAACAAATATACTTTAAAAATCTTTATTTGGGCCAGAGCCAGAAACAGCAGCCAGCGTCTCTGTGTCTGAGGCAGAAATCACACTTACAGGAGGAGTCCTCTTTATACACACAGAATGTATTTCAAACATATGTACGCTTTTCTCATTAAATTCTCAGATTCCCATATGTCCACCAGCAGGCCATTTTGGAATCCATTTACATGAAATTTACATAATTCATGACCACCTACCAGCCAATCAGAATGCTGCCTAATGAATAATGTAAATTTCCTTCCACCACATCTTTACCTATGGTGATGGCATGAGTGTGGGTCAGAGTGTGAGTTTCATCAATGCAGGATTGTATCTTTTTTTATTGTTTTATCAGGTGTTAGCTTTAGCATCACTTGCCAATATCTGAGGAAAAGTCAGCTCCAAACCTAAACATCAAATTCCTTTAGATGTCCACAGCACACTTACAACATCCTGTCTTTCTTGTCATCTTGACAGTCTTCAATGGAAACTCTGTCTTCATGAGTTATGTATGCGCTCAGAAAGAGGCTTGATGGAAGGGGGGTGGTGGTGCTCAAGTAGATGAGAATTTTTCACATACACAACGTAGTTTTACAGCACTGCAGGAGGGATCCCGCCCTCAGCTTCATCCCGAAACTCATTTTTCTTGTTTTCTTTTCTGCACTTTTGGGAGCCGTGGTGAATGATTGCAGGACACTAAAGTAAGATGAAGGGCAGAGAAAATGAGGTAAACATTTCACGTAAGCGATAATGAAAGAAGGACGTAAAGAGAATCAGTGGAACAGCAGGCCACTAAAGGGGAGATGCAGGGATGCTGTAAAAAGTAGCAGCAGATACTGACAATATAAAATATATGTAATAACACACAATAACCTGAACTGTTCTTTCACACGCATGTGCAGACAACATGATACTCCAGTTTAGGTTAGTGGCTCATGACTAGAGTGTGCAGGAAACAAGACATGACACACAGTCACTGTGGATTCTCCGGTCAATTACCCGTTTCATTCACACATGGACTCAGTCAGTTATTACACAGACTGCAGGTTGCTGCCAGGTTAAAGTCCCTTTAATGTCCGGTCCATCAGATTGAAAGGTTTGCACAGCTCCTTCCAGTGATGTCTAGAAACTTTCAGGGCTGCAGTGCATTTGTGAAAGCGGCTATAAATACATATTACAGTGAGCACTGAAGCCAAGGGAGTGAAACAGCAAATATCAGAAACACACCAGAGTGTAAATGCACCGGTACACGTGAAGTGCCACTGATGCTTCTTGACTGAAATAAAATGAGACAGGTAGGCCTTTCAGAACACCGGTCAATACCTGAGAGTCGCTCTATCGATTGGCAAGGCTTCAACCAAATGTCAGCACCCAAAAGACCAAAATCTTCCCTGATCCTGTAGTGATGGAGGACACACCATTCATGACATGGCTTAAGAATAAAAAAGCAAAAACCTGTGCTGTGATGCCTCTGATAGCGCTTCACAAGTTGTACCAAGTTCTTTTATTAGTGTGACCAGTACCTGCACTGACTAAATCAAAAGCAATGTGACCTTTCTTTGGCCTGCTGCTTGGCTTCCTGACACTGAGGTCACATGGTGTTGCTCTGTGTCCCTGTGTGCCCTCCAAACCAGTCCCTTCCTGCAGTTGGCAGTAAGCAGTTTATGGTCACACTGTTGAGCTCCGGGGCTGTATCAATACGGCTTGTAACCTCACCCGACTAAACACACAGATGGACAGTTCCAGTTGAGGGAGCGTTCACTGATTTCATGAATGGCTTGGGAAAGGGATGGCATTGTCTCGTATGTTCACACACAGACAGGACAGGACAGAACCAAGAAGCATTCTCAGAGGCTTAGAAATGAAGTAGCAAAAACTGCAGTTCCTCGAATCACCACTAGGGGTTAGCTCCAAAGATGAGTCGGTTCCCATAGATCTCCAGTCTGACACAAAAAAACCTGTCTGTGTGTGACACATTGATGATTGGAGTCACTTAGTTTTACTCAGATATTTGCTTGGATGGCACATTGAGATGTGCACTCAGCCCTATCCCCCTGCCTTGGGTAAAACTTTCTATTTACATAAATTCTTGTGAAGACTCTGAATATGAGAGTAAAAAATGTATAATGAAGTTTTTGCAGACGGGATGTCAGATCATTTAAAGTGTATTCAAGCATTTGCAGCAAAGGCAAAATTACTGTGGTCAGCAATGAGGCACTCCTGTGGCTCAGAGAAGATGCGGGAGGCCCACATCCACACGACAGAGCAGGAGATATAATAATTTCTTCTGTCATTTCCTGGGGTGCGGAGAGACAGCAAACAGCTGGCAGCACTGCCCACGGTGACGCCAACAACGTGATGACACAAAGGTGGGAGGGAGGTGGGGGGGGGGGGGGTAGCAAAGTGAGGGAAAGATGCTTTATGAAGGAGAAGGCAGTCCAATGGAGGAGCTAAAATAGGAAAAAGACAGGAAAAGCTGTAAAGAAAAGGAGGAGGAGGTGGCTGACCAATCACAATAGCTTCTGCTTTGTCACCCAGTATCCATGAGACAACAGCTAACAAGTGGCTCCAGCCGTTTTTTAACTTCCCCACTGATCTGCCCTGTCTGTTTCTTTTCTCTTTTTATAAGTCCGCTGAGGCTCCTTCATAGAGTACAGATTTTTAATTAATCTTTTCTACCCTGCAAAAAGCCAGGCTCCAGTTCTGCTGCTGATGCTCTGGAGACCCTGCGATTGGCCTGGAGAGCCATAAGAAACACATAGACACATACTGTACCTCTTCTTCACATAAGCCAATTTCACTGCTGTTCTCTCTTCAGAGGAAAACTAATTATTACATCTTGGTGCAATTCAAGTGAAAGGTATTTCATGCTCATGATATCTCTGCTATGGAAAACTGTTTGAGCTCATTTAAACGCTGCACTGCTCTACAGGAAATAATTTCAGTGTCAAGTGAAAAGTATTACCGCATTTCTTACAAACCATGCAAACAGACAATTATCAAAGAGAATCATTCAGTTCGGTGGTTTGTTACGCTTCGTGCTGATAATACAGAGTAAAAGCGCTTCCCTTAGATTTGCATTAGGGGTTGCTTGTGGGGGCTGAGGTACCAGCTGCTCTGCCTCTCACACAGCCTGTATAGAGATGAATTGCTCCCTGGGTGTCGATAAGTCACCATGGCACACCACGGTCACCATGGAAACTATGCAAACACAGCATTTCTGAGGAAAGAAGTAAAATGAATAAAATTCCTGTTTCTAATTCAAGCGGCTTTGAGGGCTTCCTTAGTTCGACAGGACTGAAAGAAGGAAATCCCTTCTGTTTCTGCAGGCCACCACAATGGCAGCACAATGGAAGTGGAGACACCGGTCCAGTGTGGTCAGCAAATACTTCTCTGACCGCAGATGCTTCATCATAAAAGATGATTGATAAAGAGCTAACACCACAACGAATACCAATGCACTCTCATGTCACAACTCCCAAGATGGAACGGCAGGCAGCATCACAACTCAGCCTCCACCTCTGTGTGAGGAAATAAAGTCAGAAATGTGGAGGGAATTGAGGAGGGGGGGGGGGAGCTAATGTAGAGGCAGGCTGGGAGAGGAATATTGAAAAAGAGATGGCATGGAGAGAGTGGAGGAGACGACGCTCGCTGTGTTGTGGAACCCGCAGACAGCTGGCTCAGCAGTTTTTGAAAGCTTTCAGATAAGGAAGTGCATGGCATATCAGCGCACCTGCATGTGTGCCATGCTCAATGAGGGCATAATGTGTGTATTATTGTACGTCTGTGCAAAGAAGTGGAAGACTGGCTGTGAGTGGAGTGTGTGTTTGAGTGTGACGGGGGACTACTGAAGCACGTAATAGAGACCTGGTGTTCATAACGTTTAGAATGATGACTCTCTTCCAGTCCCTGTCCTCTCCTCTCCGTCTTTCCATCCTGAAGCCTTTAGGGGGGAGAAAAACAGCAAGAGACAGGGAAAGCTAACTCTCTAAGAGGCAGAGGTGGTGGAGAACGAGCAGCGAGGGGACAAAAGAGGAGAGGAGGAGGAAGGAACACATTAGTCTCTTATCCAGGGTGTCACTCAAGCTAGCAGCACCAGCCAGCAGCGCTGCTGCTTGCTGCCGGTCCACATTCAGCCACTCCCAGCCTTCAGTGGAATTTATGTCTCAGTTTTTATCACAGGCAGATCAGGGGCTTTAGTTTCCATCTTCAGGGTGAACAGGCATAATTGGCACAGGCATTGAGTGTGGTTTTCTATTAACAATAGACAACATGTATTCACGAAGAATTGTCAACAGATTGCTGTTTCTTCAGCTCCTCTGTGATTGTTGTGTGGGCTGTAGTGATACATAAATAACAAAATAGGTGGATTACTAGTGGATGCAAAAACATATTAAGACTCAGTTAATAGATATTAATCGTGTTCTCTTGTTGTAATCAGGATAAAACTCTTTAGTTAAGGGGTTTTTTTCTGGGGAAAAACTGCAACATTACTTATGAGCTGCCAGCCATCATCTCCTCACACCATCTGGTCACTCATTAGCTTTGGCTTGTATTGCCTTGTTGTTTATACTTTGTGCTGAGGAGGGTTTTCCTTACTCCGCCTGTTGTTCTCTCCTTCTCTTCTCTAAGTTGTGTGGATAACACAGCAGGGATTAGTCATGCTCATGATTTTCACTAAATGATGCTTTCATTCATGAATCACTACATGCATGGTCAAGTGCAACAAGCCCTAAGAAAGGCCAGTGGGGTCTTGTGGGATTCAATGGCCACTGAGCTGCAGCCTAATTCCTCTGCATGCAAGAGAAGCTTTTCCCCCCAAAAACAGAAGATGTGTGTTTTGCATTTACTGCATATATTCTGAAAGCATTTCTGTGCATCCTGATTTTATTACTGTGGATCAATTTAAAGGGTCAGCAGAGCTGATAGCTCCCCCTGCTTCATCCTATAACCTATTTCACCTCGCATCAAATTTTCCCTTTCAACCCTGAGGTTGAGACTCACAGATACAAAGCTTTAGCTTGATCAATAAAGATCTAAAATGTCCTAACCTCCCCTTCATTTTAAATACACCCTCCCAGATCCCAGTGTTGTAAAGCCACAAAGATCCACTCAGCCTTTTAACAGTGGGAGATAATCTGGAACTTTAAAAATTGCTTTTGCGTGATGAATTGTTGATTTAATGCCTCCCTTTGTGTATCATTCCCCACGAACATTTCTATTTTCATACATACAGTATTCCATCAGCACTATCAGCAGAATATCTAACACAGTGTATACTGACTGAAGTAAACTAACCAGCTGGAAGACATGAGTTCATAGCTTTTACCATTATTTCGTGTCACATACTGTCCAACAGATACAACACTCATGGTAAACATGCAATGCTGTTGTTAGGAGAGTTGATATTTGCTGCTTAGTAACATTAAATTTAAACAGCATTAACACAAGTGGAAAAAGCTCCATCCACTGCTTACAAAGCTGGTGCAGTGGGTTGTCCATATCTGGATACTATCATTTTCAGAACAAAGTGGTGACATTATCAGCCATTTAACAATATAGAACTATAAAGTAAGAAGAGAAAAAAAGCTCAAGTGGGCAACAGGAGGTTATTTGTAGATGTTTGTAGATGAAAGCAGAGTGCACTTTGAAAAGGCTGAAATTGCTGCTTGTTAGTGCCCTTACAAAGTTCTCATTATCCTTTCAGCACCGGCGTTTTATAACAACCCTTTGTGATCTGAAACAAATCATCACAGCACTGATAAGATAATCCTTATGTTAAGGTGACTTATAGACAGAAAAGGTGTAGATGGAGGGTTAAAGTTGCAGATGATAAATGCTGCTGCCTCTTCCCATGCAGGGACTATAAGAACTCATGCCACCTATAATCTAGGAGGTTCTCTCTTATCTGATTATGATTGCGGGGTAAAGAGGATTTAGGTGCTGGTGCCTAAATGCTAGGCTGTACTGATTAGAGGCCTGATGGAAGGCTTATGTAACTACGAGGAGGAAGGGAGAAGGTGTGCTCCATCTAAATGACAAACTCTGTCCCCGTGATAGATCCTGATGACTGAGCTAAAGGCTAAACAAGATAATGTAGAGCAAGACTCCTACAGGTTGGAGTGGCTGCATCACTGTGGGAGAAATAACGTTGAGGTGGTCTTATAAAAATGACTGGATACAGACTTCAAGAACAAAATGTCCTCACACATAAACAGCAGAATAGGTTGATTGCCATTTAATCCCATAATGCCATATATGGTTGCCGGGGTGAAGTGATAGGCTATAAAGACAGTAGGTGGAGGGGTGGATGGTTTAAAGACTTTCCCCACAGGGCTACAGTTCGTGTGTCCCATGTGAGGCTCCTAAACTGCATATAAAGAGATGGACAAGCCCTCTCTAACATCTCCACAGGTTTCCTGAAGCAAAGCTTAAAAGCCCTGACCTTATCAAATGTGGACAAGAGGTGGAAAGTGAGTAGAAGTAATGCTTTGGCACCCTTAATTATGAATCACTTTAAGCCTTAATATCCTTTGAATCAGTGAACACCTCATATAAAAATCCACCTCTGGCTATCCACCAGGCTATAAACATATTTATATCTTTTAGGACTGATTTATGTCATAGTTTTGGATGTTTGTGTTTCATCATTGCTTTTCTGTCATTTCTGCAGCAAAATGACTTGGTTAGGTTTAAACATGATTCTGGAGTACCTGCAAATAGAGTAAATATCAACTGCTGCTGTTGGATGAAGGCTTTTGACAAAAAATAACTAAAATCTATGAGCCAAACAAAAAGAACTTCCTCCTTCCTCCTTCACATTGTGAAGACTGACCACAGCACATACAGACAAGAAAGAACGATAATGAATAGCAGGTTGCGGACCTGCTGCCTGAATCTGACCTGAGGGCACACACTGTGGAGAAGATTTGACTTAATGCTGACTAAAGGCCTTTTTCTCATTTTTCCTTTCTCTGCCTCCCTCTCATCTTTGACTCAGCTATTATCAGAAACTACATCAATATACACACAAGGCCAAATACTGTTGCTGTAAAAGCCTGGAAGGAAACAGATGGATGGAGAGTAGTAAGAGGCTGTCTGCAGCCATCTGAAACAACAGGCAGCTCCACGCGCGACAGAGTTTTTTTTTTTTTTTTTTTTAAATCTAATTGGATTTGCTTTTCACACTTTAAGCTATGCATTAAAATTGTCACTTCTCTATTCCATACATGGCTCTATAAAGGAGCCAAAGGAAGAAAAAAAACATTAAGACTGTGCTGTGTTAAGACATATTTGAGATGTGCATCTCATTATGCTACAGCTTCCTCATATTGTGTCATCAGCAGTGTCTGGGTGGACTGACTTTGGCTGCTTCTAAGCGTAGGAGGACCAAACAGCACAAGACTGAGTCCACACAGCCCCGCTGCTTACCATTTCCACTAGCTAGACTAGCTTATTAGATAAAGGGGGAGAGTAATGGTGCACATCCACATTAGGAGCAAGAAAAGGACTGGACATGGCCTGTGTGTGTGTGTGTGTGTGTGTGTGTGTGTGTGTGTGTGTGTGTGTGTGTGTGTGTGTGTGTGTGTGTGTGTGTGTGTGTGTGTGTGTGTGTG
>JAVQJX010203064.1:0-14463 GCA_036025115.1 Ambassis agassizii
CCCCCCCCCCCCCCCCCCCCCCCCCCCCCCCCCCCCCCCCCCCCCCCCCCCCCCCCCCCCCCCCCCCCCCCCCCCCCCCCCCCCCCCCCCCCCCCCCCCCCCCAAGGAGGAGTAATTGGCAGATATTTCATGGTTTGTCTGGTCAGACATTCAGAATTAGTTCAGATTTAATACACATTTCTATCACATTTTCTTTGTGGCTTGTAAAGTTCAGATGACTGAAAGGAAACGTTCCTGCTTCATCATTACAAAGAGTATTGATTAGGTGTTTAAGAGGCCGTCATAGAGCAGGGATCCCTGCAGTGGGCGACTTCAGTTTCTCATGTAAACGTGACTTTAGAGATCAGAGAGATCAATACCACACACACACACACATCCTGACACACACACAGCTGGCGTCAGAAGTTGGAGCTCCAACAAACTCGGTCTTTCTTAAGGACAAGCAGATTAGCGGCTTCAGGATTAAAACCAGGACACCCAAGTCGCCCATGTGTGTGTGTTGGGGGGGATGTCAGATCTGTCTGCACGTCTATATTCACCGTTTCATTTAGATTTTTTTTTTTAATTTGAAAATAAATGACAAGTTAAAACAAACAACTAGCACATAAAAAGTTTTTCTTTTAAATTTTCATTTTCATTTAATTATAATTCATTAAATAATTCATTTTTTTTCCATTTCCTCTACATGGTGCCTATAACAGATGAAATTCATACGTTTGTATCTGAAAGCATTTTTATGCACGTTAATTACAGACGTAGAAAATCTAAATTGTGACCCTTTGGAGGAGCCACTGACGGAACCGTAGCATCGAAGACGTTTTTGTTTAAATGTTAATTTAAACAGAAAAAAAACTGGTACATTATTATTATTATTCAAAATCAAAAACTTTTACAATTTCAATTTTGTCACAATTATGTGCACATAAACTGCATTTTCAATATTTTATTATTACTATTATTATATCATCAGAATCATCTCTTCTACAAACAGACAAAAAATATCAAAATAATACATTCATAATTAAATTAGATTTTTTTTATAAGTTTTACACCTTGACCTGACTGTGTTACGCCTGATCACTGGGGTGTGTGTGTGTGTGTTTGTGTGTGTGTGAGGGTGTTGACAATGCAACAGAAGTTGACCAATCGCATTAGTCCCTCCTTTGTTTGAACAATATTAGTATGCAGAGCAGAGCGTGTTTAATCTGCGTGTGTTTCTGTGAGAATGTAAAGTAGTGTTTAGTGTAAAAGTCTACAGGAAACAGCAGTTTGAACACTTCATTAAATATATGCCTTCAGTTTCTCTCACACACACAGAAGCTTCAGAACATCCAAGAAACATCACAGCAACGATCGAGGCAACAAACACAGAACCGAGCAGCAGAGACGCTGTCAGCTCACACTGAGGACAGACGAGTGAACGAGCCCCGAGAGGACAGGCCTTCTCAGGCTCAGGTGGAACCTCCACAAACAGAGGACGTCGTCTAACTCGTCTGTCCCACCTGTCGAGGGACAGGATCCTGAGACAGACGATGTTATCTGTACTAAAAACCACACCGTTACAGCATGAAGCTGTATGAACAAAGCTCCACCTGTTTCGTTCAAATGGAGACTGTGTGAGACGTCAAAGATACATTTTAATTTGAAGTTTTACGGAACATGAAGTCAGAGCGTTTCCACTCTTTGTCACAGCGATCCTCTGAAATTAAACTGACAGCGTTTCTGTTTAAAACAGAAGCTTTCAAGAGACGAAACTTAAATCAACAGAAGAATTAAAAGGCAGGCGGAGAGGGTGAGGAAGAGGAGGACCGGATAGAAAATATACTGAAAGTGGTTTAATGAACATGATAAAACATTCCTTACATTGAATTACAGACAATTAGGTTCAGTTAATTTTTCTGTGGATGTCATTAATGACATTAATTATTGCACTTTTTTAAAATTTCAGATCAAATGAAGACAAAACAGCAAAAAACCCTTCAACCACAAAACTGCTTCAGTTCAAAGTAACAGGCCTGGAAATCAATAGAAACCAATAGAGAGCTGCAGAGGTTATAAATGAAGAACGACTTTTACACATAGTTGATCACACTTAGGCTTCACAAAGAGGACCGACGCAGATCAGATGACGGCTCTGAGACTACCTGTTCCAACTTTCTTCCTCAAAACTTCAACCAGGCGCTCCAACCTGAGGAAGAGGAGGACAAACATTTCACTGCATGAACCAGACATGTTTATATCACAACGTCTCAGTCACTCAGTCCATCTGTGTCCGTCTCGCTATGTGCCGGTCGGACTCAGCTGCTCCACGTGCAGCGACAGCGTGCCGGTGTCATCAGGTGTTTTTTCTTTTTGACTGAACATGTTTTGATGGATGTGAGTTTTCAGTCACCAGGTTTGCTGGAAGTGAGTCTGTAGAGTTCTCAGACCATCAGCAGAATAAAAGAGGAGCACGAGGAGGTGGGAGGAAGAAGGGGAAGTTGGAAACTGACCCTGGATGACTTTCTAACACTCAGTGCAGCTCGCTCTCCCTCTCGCTCTCTCTTTCCAAATCAAATTAAACTTCCAGTCTCTAATAACCAGCAGATTTTTATCGGCCCCTCCCCTCACAGAGCAAATATTCCTCACTCCAGCATTCAGAAACTTGGGAGGCTCTTCAGAGCCGGCCGCCCACCCCCGCTGGCAGCCAAATTAGAGCAGAAAGCCGCGGGTTTGAGCCCAGGAGGACGGCGCAGGACGCAGACGGATGACTTAAGCTGTTTTCATCATGAATCTCATCCCTTCATCTTCAGACTGATGAGATGAGAAGCAGCAGCAGTAGAAGTCACGTTATTCAGCATCAGACCATCATCCTGCATGAGTCGAAATCTGAAGGATTAATTCTTCCTGATCAGAGACACTCACACTGATGTCCACTGAATATGAATCATCACAATCAAATCTTCTTAGTCCCACACGCTTAACCGCTCTTTCAACGCCTCCCACAGCCGACAGACACTGCAACATGTTTCTGATGGCAGGACACAGACTCCCAACTCTGACTGTTCAGAAAACAGACTCTGCAGGTGAACACACGGTGGGCCTCCCTTACAGACACACATCAACACAGAACTGTTTTTCATCTTTCTACAGTGTCGGTGTCTTGATGCGTGGGATAATTTCCTTCTGCAGAAATCATTGATCTGAATATTATTGTTAGAACCTGACCTGCGGACTCTCTCGCTGGCCTCTTGCTCCGCCTCCTGGCAGCGCTTAAGCTCTGCCTGCATGCTCCGCTTCTCTTCAGACAGGTGCTGAAGCTGGACCCTCACGGATGAGGCCTGATGGGAGACCACATCTGTTGGCAGAGAGCTGCCATCACCTGGCCACGAGGGCTGGGAGGGAGGGGTGTCCTGAGAGCTGAGTAACGAAGAGAAATAAAGAGTTAGTGGGACAAAATCACCCCGTTCATGTGAGCTGCACAAAAAGATGCAGAAAATTCAGTTTCTGTCATTTTTGTCAAAGTTTAAAAAATGGAGTGACGACAGCAGGAGAAACAACAGTGAAGGGAGACAGCCATCAGAATCTGAGAGGGAATATTGATGAGTTCTAAAGGAAATTCAACTGAAAGATAAAAAGCAGATGGATGGCAGAGAACACAGTGATCATTGTTGGTTCAGTAACATTTTTTATGTGAAATAACTTGAGCGCAGCAGCAACACTCTGGCTGCTTTAACTCGCTGGATTAGATGGTGCTGCTGTTAAAAACTGCTGAATTTATTTATTGTGTCTCATCCCATTGAAACAAATAGGAGGAAACCATCAAAGCTCAAGTTCATCATCAGGATGTTCAGACACTTTTCCTCCTTTGGGACATCAGGCTCCGTCCACACAGAGACAGCGTGTCCTCTAACTTTTTTTAGTGTCCTGTATGTGGGTTTCATCCACATGATTCACAGTTTAACTTTAGAAACCCAGAGTGAAGACATTTCAAAACAATGTTTCCATGGTGAAACTCTGACTTCACAACCCCATTACCCCATATTACTATGTATTATTGTTGATGAGCAACTTGTTTCCAGCTAAAAGTTTCTGCTCTGTGCGAGCAGCAGGTGGACATGGAGAACCACACGCACCACATGTTTTACATCTGATTCTGCTCACATCACAGGGGTTTTTGGAGCATCCTCAATGTCTTCTTTTCTGTTGTTGGTGTGTTTCTGTGGTTACAGCGCCGCCCACAGGCCTGGCATATGTACTGTTTTTGAAAAACAAAACCGATTCATCTCCGTGTGGCTTTGGCCTCATGGGACTGCTGAGGTTATTCAAAGTGAAGATTTCTTCTGAAGTTTTCAATAAATTTATTTTAAGCTTTTTAACGGAAGAAAAGCATGATTGACGTCAAAGGTCAGTCTGTCCAAAGTGAGGATCAGACAAAATGTCTGTCCAAAAATGTCCTCCAAGAGAAAGGCAGGCAGACACAAACACAAACCGATCAATGGGTTTTAGGAAGTGAAACCGAGTCTCTGTGAGAAATGAGGCAGAATAACAGCAGATGAGTTTTTTTTATCTCCAAAAATCAAACCCGAATCCGCTCCCCCAACTGCCACTTCCCCCTGTGTCTCTGCAGGCGTTCGCATCAATCCTCATGATTTATGGAGACTCACAGTTCGTCAGCATGGACAGACGTGCTGTGTTGTTGCGATTGTTCCACTCTGCAGAAGCCTCTTTACTCAGAACTGGACTCACCTTTCAGATGGTTTGTTTCATGAATTTACACTTTGTTCTGTGCTGGGTGTTCATTCACAGTTTTCTCTGTTTAGTAATTTCATCTGAATTTCATGGTTTGATTGGAAACGTGTGGTTTTGTCTGGTTGTCCTGAACAGTAGGTAAAGACATTGGTGATGCAGTTTTGTTTGAGTAAATCATTTCAGATGTTCAGACTGAAGCCTCAGAACTACACTCAGAAAACTACAGTCCATGAACCAGACACAAAGACCCAGACAGGAACCAGAAGTTGCACCTCAGAAACTTTTTGCTTTTCTGACCTGTGATTGGCTTGCAGTGCCTGAATCTCCGCCTCCAGCCGGCGTCTCTCCTCCAGGGCGTCATCCCTTTCCCTCTGCATCAGCAGCAGCTTCTCCTGAACACATAGAACGCTTTAGTCTCACTGGCTGTTAATTGCGTCCGTCACACACTGAAGCTGTAGAAAGACGTGAGGCTGTCAGCAGCTCTTGACAAAGTGAACTCACTGTGTGTTTGTGCTTTAACTACACGTGTGTGCAGCCTGCAATGAAGAGAGATCAAGCTGTGGATCTCACTGAGCCTGCTGTTTAAATAAAGGATTAATTAACTAATTGACTAATTAACTAACATGAGAGTCAACACACTTCATAATGAGGATTTGATTTTTTTATTAGTGTGTGTTTAGCTGCTCCTTTATTAAGGCAGCAGATCATCAAACTCAAGGTGCATTCTGGGACAGAGTGAGGGGTGGATGATTATTGGTAATAAAATTGATTACTCAATTCACTCAGTAATTCTGTGCTGAGTGTCAGTCAGTCTAACGCACACACAGACAAATCTGAAACCTGATAGTCTGCCATCTGATGATATTATTGACATCAGCATGACCTCCTGTGGCTCGAACCAAATGGTTCAACATGAGCTCAAAGGCTGAAGCCTGAGAGTTTGTGGCTTCACGATCCAGCTGCCTCACATGGTGAAAAAGCAGACACCAGGACTTTAAAGGGTAAATCAAATGAAATCATATCGAGGGAGGAACACTACTGATCAAAAGTGCCAAACACAGCTGAAGTCAGGCAGCCGCGTCACCTTCTGCCACTGATTCTGCCAAAGCTACAGGACGCTGCGCTTCACTGTGTCTTTGGTCAAACTGTGTGGAGGTCAACTCCAGCAGGGATTACAGGCCCGATCCTAACCTCCTCATCCTCATCCTCTTTGTTAATTAAAGCCCTCAGGGTCTGAGACATCAAAAGAGAAACCAAACCTGGAGAGTCAATATGTGTCTTTTCCAGCCGGGCCGGAGGAGATGCTTCAAAAGAGCCGCCCAACTTATTAATCAGAATAATTTCCAAATGAGGTGATCAGCAGGCAGGAGCGACATCGAGCTGACCTTTAACATGAGCAGTTAAGGTCATCGAAAGAGGGGAGGACGGGGGAGTGGGAGAAAATAAGAGGAATCTATAATTACTACAGAGGAGGTGACAGGGTAACAGAAAGAAGCGTAGCCTACAGTGGGGGGGGGGGTTCAGGATGCGGAGGTCAGGGAAAAGGAGTCCTCCTGTCCTCACAGCGGCTGGAGGTTAGATGAGAGGAGCAGTTAAGAGGACAGGGGAGTTAAAGAGGAGTCTCCACGTTCAGTGTAAAACTGTGGAGCACATCTGAGCATGTTTTAGGTTTCGGTCTTCTACAGGACTCAGGCTGTGACTGCAGAATTCTGTCTCAGGAAGTCCGCTCCCACCACCAACTTTAACATCAGCCAAAATACTTATTAAACACAACACGTGTTTCAGCATTAAAACAGCCTGTCCTGTGTGTCCTGCAGTGTCTGATGTCTGCTGCATGTCTCTCTCTGTCCTGTCTCTCTTCTCCTTTACCCGGCTGTTGTCAGCAGGTCCTGTTCCAGCTCTCTTCCTGTTAAAGGGACTCTTCCTGACTGTCTTCTTGTTTGGGGCTTCAGGCTCTGAGTTTCTGTGAAGCACCTCCAGACCGTTCTGATCGTAAACGGTGCTGTATGAATAAAGTGGAATTGAACTGATTGAACTGTCAGTGAGTTCCACCATCAGCTGTCAATGACCTCAGAAACCCTCTGACGGATGAAGGCCCTGCTCTAAAGGTCTACTTCTGGTCTAAGGTCTGGTTTCTGCTCTTGCTTTTTGTGGCTGTCTGACTGTCTTATGTTTAATTTGCCAGCAGCTGCTGGTGTTTCAGTGTGAAATTAAAAGCTCTCCAGGCTCTAATCCCCTCAGAGCCCTCCAGCCTAATTAACAGGCTTCAGGAGAAAAAAGGAGAAGTGCTACATTAATAACAAAATGTAATTTATTTTCAAGGAAGAATAAAGATGCAGGAAAAGCTGCTTTGCTCTAACATAGAGCAAAAGAACAATGGATTTCAGTGTATCAATTAATAAACGGAATCTACTCATTATAGCATGTGTAAAAGATCACATGTATAAATAAACCAAGTGAAAAAAATGATGACAACTGTTGCCGCGTAGCAAAGAAATATCCTCAGTTCAGACCCGACACGTGCACAAATTTTCAGCATGTCTGAACAACATGTCGACAGATGCGGCAGCATTTCTGACTGGTTGCCATGACAATGGCAGATATCCCATCATCACCATTCAACCAAGACCAAGCTTAAAGAAGAAGAGAGAAATGAGGGACGGAGACACTTTACCTCACTCGCCTGCTGCTGTCTGTCCAGAAGGAGCTCTTGTTCCAGTCGTTTGCTCTGCAGACACACGTGAACAGCAGTTATTGAGGAGAGCAGTTCAAATATCAAAGTTCACGCTTCCCTCACGCATAAAGGCTTCAGACCGACACAGCACATTAAGTCACTGCAGTCCACTGCTCCAGCACTGACCCCATTGAAACATGATAATAAACACTTTCTGTCTGTCTATATGGAGTGTAACCTTCATGCTGGATGTCCCCACTGAACTACTCTCCTTTTTGCTAGTTTCCATCGGTAGCAAAGATCATGTGATCATGTGACCAGTTTTCTGACTCACATCACAAAGGAGGTCCAAACAAAGTGGTGGTCTGTGAGTGGTATGAACAACAGTCTGATCATCAAAACCAGCATATCGATTACATCGGTTTCACTGAAAGAACTCCTGACCATTAGATTATTGATCCGAGTATTGATGATATGAAGACCATCAAATGTACGACATCAGCCAGCAGCCATCATTAAGATGAGCAGCAGGACAGCTGAATGAAGCCATCATAAAGCTGCTGAGTACACAGGACCATGAACTGATCCTACACAGTACTGCCTGGTGTTACAAAGGGGCTGAGAGCTCATCCAGTTTTACTGTTTTGGTAAAGGGAGTCAAACAAAGTCAGCAAAGGGGAATCAGGAGTCACTGTGATGTTTGTAAGTGAATAGTGAGAGTGACACCGGAACTGAGGAAAGTCGGCTTAGGTCAAACACAGAATATTTCTCAGGTATCAAAATCCAGAGCCCTGTATTGATATCAGTTCAAAGATAAACAGAACCACAGTGATGAATGAAACACAGCCCCGCCCTGCCAGAGAGAGAGGATTGTTCCAACCCTTCCAGATACCAGGTGTTAGAGTCTGCGGTCTTTTTGTTTGCTGTTTATTTTCTTGTTGATGCTTCATTCCAGTTTCATTTTAAGACACGTTTCATCGCACTACAAAAAACTGCAGAAATTAGAACGAAGCTTCTGCTGTTAATAAGACATCACACCCTGACCTGAGGAATATGGGCAGTATGTCTGCCCTGGGAATCAAACCCACAACCCTCCTGTGATGGTGGGCAGGTCCAGGTGAGCTTGAATAAGCTGTAATAACCTGTAATTACCTGATATTAACTCAATAAGAAGCGGAAAGCTGCAGCTGCCACATGAGCTAGCCTGAGAGAGAGCATGGTGGAGAGAGGCAAGCAATGACTGAGCACGCTCAGGGACGACACCCCACCCCGCACTTTCTAATATTTCCCAGAAGCCCCAGCTGCAGGGGAGATAATCCCTGAGAGATGAGGAGAGGGAGTGAGGGATCGGCAAGCAGCGGGGGGGAGGAGAGGAATCCTCCAGCGTGGAGTGCTCTCTCTATTCTTCTTCTCCTTCGAGGATTACACCAGCATTTGAAACATATTTCAGTGTGCTGCAGCCACGGAGCGGGGGCGGGATTAAGGTGTTACAGTGGAGGGGTGGTGTTAACGTAGAGGGGCGGGGTGTTAAAAGATGGCGGAGCTGAGATATTGGTGGAGTTAGCAGCAGTAGGCTGGGTGATGCAGAGGTGATACCAGAGCAGCGGTGAGTCTCAAAGGGTTAAGGGGGGTGCAGTGTAAAAGTGCTGCCCCACCTGCACGGCTGCATCACTACAGAGCCAGCAGAACTCCTCCTCACGTTACACTCCCAGCAGTTTTCTGCTTCCCTAACGATAGTTGCTATGGTCTTTGGTCATGCTGCTGTAAGCCTGTTACCATGGTGACAGCAGTCTGTCAGTCACAGTGTAAGATAGATGAAAGTTTCTGATCTAATTCCTTTTTCATCAGTAAGACACATCAGAAGAAGGTGGAGCTTCTGAGCCCACCACCTGCCACACAGCATGCTGGGAGCTCTGGCACCCCCCACACCCTTCGATCGCCCCCACTCTCTCTTTGTCTGTCATCCCTCCATCAGTCAGACTTCTCATCTTTTTCATTTTTACTTCACTCCCCCCACCCCCCGATCCTCCCACAGAGAGCAGTATATGAATCCAGATGAATTGTGGGTAATAAATCCAGCACTCTGCAGGTTTTGGTAATAAACTCTGTGAACTGAACTTCGATAATAATCAGCCTCCAGAGGAGAGGTGGAAGCAGGAAAATCTGGATTTCCTCTTTAAACTTTAAACTTTTTAATCAGCCAGTAAATCTGCTGCTCTTATTGATTATTGACTGACACAAACTGCAGCTGAAGTCTGACTCAAAAGCAGATAAAACGGACACAATGGAAAAATTAAACTTCAGCCAACAGAACCACCTAAAGTTAAGATGTGAAGCACTGAAGTTAGTGTCCTCATTATTTCATTCTACATCAACAGCGCAACAGGCCACTGTTATAGATGACGCCAATAGCACAACAAACCAAACACACACACACACACACACACACACATGAAGGTGAGTAAACAGCAGGTGTTCAGCAAACATCACGTCAGCTCATCAGTCTGGGTGTCAATATTTGTCTCTGCCTCACTTTGTTTTCACACCAATAAAAATATTCATGTTCACAATCATAATGCAAATATTTGAGGTTTGGTCTGCGGGGCCACCGTAACCCAGCCGCCACGCTGCACTGTCCAGGTTAAACAGAGCACTTATACAAGCTGCTACTCCATCACACTGAGCACAGACTAACAGAACATGCTGAGCTCTGACGCACTGTAGAGAAAACAAGTAGTACCTGTATAATGGAAAAAACTCGGAAGTATTTTCTAGTATTTTAAAATTGATTATTACTGTTGTTATTGTCTCATTACAACCGTGTACAGCTTTTAACCAAAACAGCAGGCAGATCAGCTGTTTAAATGAAATCAGAATCTGAATCTAACCCATACTCACTTTGGCAACAGACTCATCTCTCTCCTCCATCACTGCCTTCATTTCCTGGGAGGTGATGTCGGTTCGTCGCTGTTGTGCCAGCTGTAGACACTGAACCAGAACTGAACCAAACTGCTGCACTTCCTGCGCAGAGTCTGCGTCACAGACATGCTGAAGAAGCTCTTCAATGTCCTAAAGGTCAGAAACAGGTCATCAGTTAAAACTTTCAAACAGCTCAAACAGCTGCATTGACACAGTGAGTCTTTACCATGTCAGTGTCCTCCAAGCTTACGTTTTCCGACCTAGAGGAGAACCGTGTTAAAGTGTTACTGACAAAAACATATCATCACTGATCAGACTGGGCAGGAAGTGAGGATACATACTGACTCTTACCGCCATGCTGAGGCGTCTTTATCACCATCAGAATATAATAACCTTATGTTGCCTATTAGTGAACTATTAAACACAGTGCAGTGTGGCACTCGAGGACAGTTTTGTTGAATGGTTGTTGAACTGCCACTGCCAGTGTTAAGAGGAGAGTAAACTGCCAGTGTGTTGGTGGTGAACCACAGGCCTTCTGCATCCATCACAGACATGGCTTCATTTGTGTATCTACAAACTGACTGATAAGCTCTTACACCTCAAGCTCTTCTTTCTCCTCACATCTCCAGATGTGGTCACTTCTGGTGCCTCTTCAGAAATAATGATTAAATTGAGGAACATGAAGGAGATGAATCAGGCCCTGCTAAAGCTCCTCTTACCACCGCTGACCAAATTACATGTGGACCTCTCCAGCCCTCCGTTAGATGACCTGAGAGCCACGGCTGCAGCAGCTGTGCAGTAATTCATCCAGCTCTCCCTGAAGTCCATCTGAAACTCTGTTATTTTAAATTCACTCTGAAGCTGTGAGGGTAAGTTGGACGTGTTCTGGAGTTTCTTTCTCTGTCAGCAGCCATGATGGTGGACGGCAGCTGGTAACTAGCTGATCTCCTACGTCTCCTCCTGGGAAGCTCTTTTCATTTAGCCTGCTGCTGTTTTGCTGTAATAAACTGTAATAAGATGGCCGAGGCAGTTCCACTCTTCAGGGAACAGCAGGTAATGAAAGACTGGCCGCCTCCAATAAAGCTCCTCTAACACCCTGCTTACAGCCCATCCAGGCCGGCTCAGCCCGGCTCGGCTCGGCTCACTCTGCTGCCGTCTTTCACACTCCCACACACCTGGACAGAAATACTGACAGCAGCTATTAGTGGCACCAGATGATCCAGAAAAAAAACGTGTCAGACAGGGACAATCACAAAAATAAATGATATCTCAAAAATTTGAGAAATTTGATGTCCCTGTGGTTTGTTGTGGCCTTCAATGGGTCACAAGATTTAAACATTTTTCTGCTACAGACGGAGGTCTGCATGTCCTCACCTCTGCGTTATGACTTTTTTTACCAAATAATCTGCTGTGGTCATGAATATGAAATAAACTATTTACACAGGACAGTGTCACAGAACCCTTGGTGTATGCATGTGGAGGAAGAGCTCAGCCTGACAGACATCCGTCCACTACAGACTTCAGGTCATGGAGCCAGAAACAGAGCCAGAACTCTGAAGTGCGGACTCTGAGGGAGGAATGAACGACGAGTGACCGAAGTGTCCTCATTCACGTTTCCAATATGACCACAGGAACACTGCGTTACATACAGAGATAACCTGTGGATATTGATTAACAATATGTTCTATCGTTTAGCCAGATTTCACCGAGTTCATTCAGAAATCAGTCAAATTCAACAACAGCAAAATAAATCAGCTCCAAATATAGATATTGATTACCCATAATTCCCCCTGGGGATCAATATGTATGTATCTGATTGGACAGGCCTTTGATGTCAGTTTCTGATCAGCTGAGGGAGATTTTTTGTTCTGATCGTGTTATGATGAATAAATTATCAATAAAGACAAAACAAACAGACATGCTTCCCATTATTCATACACACACTTCACCTAAAACACACACACACACACATTTAGTGAAGTATTACAGGCTGCCTCCTCTATCAGGAAAACACACACACAGACCTGACAGATGGAACATGCTCCTCCATATTCTGTCCCTCATAAAAAGGATTGTGGCCTGCAATATCAATTACCCTCTCATCCTGAGGGTGGGCGGGGGAGGGGGGTATTACCTCTAATTAGATTTTCTGGTCTATTTGGCTCCTCAAAAAAGACGAGAGCTCATTTCACAGCCTTTAACAAGACTGAGGAGGAGGGAGGGGTTAGAGAACAATGTACATGTTCCACATGTAAATAAAGAATAATAAACAGATTCTCTTCAGAGGAAACAACGCTGAGTGTTTATACAATAAACACGTTTTTGTCGACTATAAACCTGCAGTTCTGTCCAACTTTCATCTTATTGTCAATCTGATGGCTGAATTAACAAACCAGATTAGAGTGAGTTCTGGTCAATATGAAGCCAGAATGATTATGAGGGTGAGCCTCTTTCAACCTGCTTCATCACCAACTTGTGGCCCAGGAGAAGGTCACGTTCACCGCCTTCACAGCGTCACCATTCACAGACACTGTGCTGAACCTAAAGGGACTTGAAGGAACCAGGTTCTGTCCTGAGACACAATGATCCGTTTTACAGGGAACAGTATTCTGCCTGAGACACACTCACAGAAGCAACAGACTGCAGACAACCAACCACCAAAACCAGCTGCTTAAAGCACTGAGGGGTAAAAATGATAATGCAGACTTTGTCCTCCCAGCATGCCTCTCTGCTGCAGCGGTTTTATCCCGATGATAGTCATATTCTCCATGATAACTGCTCTGCGACAGGGCATTCAGCCTCACAGAGGAAGTAAACAGTAGGTGAGTTCAGCCTACGTCACACTCAGCAGCAGTGTTGCTGAGAACAGAAAACGTTAACTGGATGAGAGGTGATCATACGGTTGAAAGTGTTCTGCTCAGATGTCTGCAGACCGACCGAGGTAATAAATGGTCAGTCAGCATCGACACATCTTTAATCTAAGACTCTGCGACCATCAGTCAACCCGTTTCAGCACAAAGTCAGGTCGTACTCAGCAGCCTGCTGCAACCACCGGGCACGGAGCAAAGCCTCATCTCTCTCCTCATTGGCCAGCAGGAGTCGTGACATCAGAGCCTGATCTCTGTCCTTCTGAGCTGCCAGCACCTCCTCCAACAGCCCTGGGGAGACAAGAAGAGGAAGAGGAGTCAGTCTGTGGGAGAACTCAGTAAGCACCACAGTGTGTCCCAACAAGTGTGTGTGTTTCAGGTGATGCAGGAACAGCCACCTTAGGTTCTCTGGTGGACCTAGTCCCTTGCTTTGCTCTGGATTTGGCCCATCTAAATGGAATGCAGCCATTTAATGCACCTGTGCCTCCTGCTCCAACTGAACCACATCAGGAAAACCTTGATTTGCCCTGCAATGGGAAAATTGCAACATGGCATTGTTGCCAAAGTGGCTTTCCCTCAGGCAGTGGCATGGGTCCTACGATGACACTACATATGGAAGCGTGTCCTTCATGGACCATGAAGGTCGTGCTTACTGTTGTTGTAATTAATCACAGGAAGTGTTGGGCTCCAAAGCATGAGTGAGGTCTGACATGAGGGTTGGCAGAATCTGAACATTTATTATGTTATTGTGTTTTTTCAGGATGAAAATCTGAATTTGTTACTGAACAGAGAATCTGCTGCAACAGCTCATTCACGCCATCTGTACTTTTATTGTAGCGACAGCATCTCAGTGATACATGTTTGCAACCTCAATGCACACACAGACACACACACACACAAAGACAGAAGTGAACACACTGTATGAGGCAGAAAGAAATTTATACTGGAGATAAAATGAAACTGGTTCTGTGATAATCCTGCTGGATTAAAGTCAGAGTAACACACACAGACACACTCACTGTGAAACACACACTAACACACACACACACACACACACACTCAGTTAAATCAACATTACATCTGATTGCTGGTTAAATACGAACACAGTTTTCTGTTAAACTAACAGCTGCCTCGTTAACCGTCACCTCCTCACCAGTGCTGTTGTTTTAATTACTCTGTGTGTGTGTGTGTGTGTGTGTGTGTGTGTGTGTGTGTGTGTGTGTGTGTGTGTGTGTGTGTGTGTGTGTGTGTGTGTGTGTGTGTGAGAGAGAG
>JAVQJX010203074.1:0-10657 GCA_036025115.1 Ambassis agassizii
CTTTGGAAAATTCTACCTGTTAAGTCTCAAAGTCAAAGAAAGGTGGGTGTTAGCAGTGGTTGTAATGGCTGCACTGGTCCCTGTAATAATGACTTCTAAAAATCATTTTCCTCAGCAGCCATGCTGTCTGTCTCAGTAGTTGCATTTCTTAAAAACATGCTCCAAATTTTTACTGAAATGTGCAAACCTGGAAGTATCAACACCCTGATTACTTGTGCTTTCACATTAACGTCACCTTAACCTCAGACTGTGAGCGTGGTGAATGCCATGTATGTAAAGACATGTAACCTGGCGGTGGGTTATCTACCTCACTACATTCTGCAGCTGCAGTCTGGACAAGGAGCTCTGTCCACTACAGTGACATTAGTTACTAGTTATTCTGTGAGTCTTGAGTGGGCTTATTATTAGCACTTAAACTAATGAAAGAGTTTGTATTGTATTGTCACTCTCAGTCGTCTTTACATAGTTGTACCTGTGTGTCTGAGAGGGAAGGCAGAATTGTCTCACCTGACAATCACTTACTGACAAATCTCCATGTTACATCACTTATTTTGCCCAACACAACCGGTTAGGTATGTTCTGAGCTAACAGTCTTAGAGACATTCTCAACCTTGTACTTCACATTTATTTAATCATGATTAGTGCCACAATACTCCGTGTGAAACCCAACCTTGGGTCCATCACCATGTGCTCTTTGACAGTGATCAATGCCAACACAAAGCATGACATGGGAGTGGTCAGAACTGAATGGCACTATTGCATTTAGATAAGACAATCAAGTTTTTTTTTTTTTTTGGCACAGCGCACATGATGATTTTGGTGCTGCCTTGTACATGGTAGAGCGGGTGTCCTGATCCCCTTTTTTTTCCATTCGCATTTCTTTACTATTCACCTTAAACAGCTGCATTTACCTCCTTGAATCATCCATGGTGGAACCGACCTTCTTTCATACATTCAGGATCTAAATGTCAGTGTATGTCAAGGAGCATCATTCATGATCCCATGTTTTGATCATCTTGGCGGTGCAGTCTTTTCCAACATGGTTCCATTGGAGGATGTAGTGTCTTCTCCTGGTCCGTCTCATCATTCATAATAATCATCTACTGACATGACATTTATTCAGCAGAAGGGAACAAATGTGCTTCTGACTTGTTGCCTTACGGTGTAGATTGTGATAAATGTACGTTAGATGGATTATATTCTCCTAAACCTGGCGTGTTTGTCAACACATAGCTATAGTTGTTGGTTCTAGTGTGCATAATAACAGCCAACTTCTGCAGAGGATGTGCAAGGTTACTTAAACAGGGCTGGCTAAAATATCTATATTTTGTATTTCTTGTGTGTTTATGTGACGGGTATCTACTAGACTAGTATTTATTGTTGGATGTTGCATACCTAAAGAGAAACACAGATATTTGTTTCCTCTCCATTGCCCTGCCCTATGCAGACACACATAAGGTGTTGGTGACGACAAGAATGACTCAAAAAAAAGACACATTATTCTTAGCAGCCGCCATGGTTCATGGTCCTGGTTGAAACCGTGTTTTCTGCTGCCTCCTCTTCTTTCCCCCACGCAGTAAACTCGGATGAACCTCTGGCTTCGGAGTGGAAATGGTTAAATGAAATGACCTCCGCACTGATCACAGAACTAAGATGATGAAAATAAAAGATGTGCTGTGACATAGGAGGATATCAGGGTCTCCTCTCCTTTGCTTGGCTGCCTGTATCCCTCGCAGAGACACAGGGTGTCACGGCGTAGCGGATGCTGTGCTCTCATACGATTGAGTCTTTGATCTCTGAGCCTAACCTCACTCTGGGTCGAGGACAGGTCGGGGAGTACTCCACGTGGCTCTCCTTCAGGTTAAGCGGCCGCCTATCGGAGGACTCCGAGAAGCTCTTGCTGTTGTCCGGCGAGGACTCGTGTGTGGGTGTGCTGCAGATGTAGTTGTCATTTAATGTCTGGTAGCCCTTGTGATCTGAAGTAGAAACGGGGATGGTGTTACCGTTAAGCGGCAAGCTCTCGGTGGGCTTGCCCACTATCCTCGGCTTCTTCTGCTGCATGTTGGGACACTCGCCCTGCTTCAGCATTGACTTCATATGATCACGGTTCCTGTAGATGACGAACAAGGAGAACACCACAAAGGAGAAAACCAAAAGAGCGCACACCACGATCAGTTCATTCCAGTACGTCTTTGTGTGGACCTGCTCAGACCGGGACTCGCCGGGCAGGATGATGGACTCCTCTCGGGTGATGTGGGGAGTGCGTGAATGACCAATCAGAGTGGTGCTTTCTTGTCGGGGCTCTGCTCTCACGCAATAGTTGGCCAAAAGCTGGCGAAAGCCTTCTTCTTCTGACCAGCACTCATAGGTTTCTATTCTGTCAGACTGAGCCACCACCACCAGATTTCCCTCTGGGGTAGCATAGAGAAACTGGCTGGCACTGTCGCTGTACCGCCACCTCCTCTGTGCCAGATTGGACCGCAGCTTACAGGGCAGAACTCTGAATGTGTTGGCTGGGATTGTAATGAGCTGGCAATGGGAGCCACCTATAAAAATGAGAAGAATGTTGCTTTACAACACTGAAAGATCCAATTAAAGGAATATTTTACTGCACATGGACCAAGTTTAATTTGAATATGTCATTTCTTCTTGTTGATCTTTTTTTTTTTTTTAAGAGTTAGATGAGAACCTACATACAAAGTACAAAGAGGAGCAGAAGCTAGTTTATCTTTGAATGCAAGGGAATCAATCAAAAAGTAATTTTTTAAAATTCAGCTTGTTTACTATAATGTACATGAATGAGTTATCTAACCTGGCCTTAGTTTCAGCATTGACGACATGTTTTTTCAACTCATGTTTGTTGTTGTTGTTGTTCGTGAGCTGAGTGACAACAGTAAAATTAAAGAGCACTGCACTGCATGAGCACACTCACGAGAAGCTGCTGGCCTGGCTGCTCTGGGGCTGGGAGACGTCCTGTTACAAATCGCTGATGTGTCAGCCTCCTCCACGTCCTGCTGCCAGTGGCTGAGACAAAACATACCGAACAAAACAACAAGGTGAAGGTTAGCAGCTGTAATGACAGGCACCTTTTACTGCATGCGGCCATTTTGGTCTCAAAGTCTTTCATCTAAAAACACGAGTATATGACTAAGATACCCATCAGAGAGACCAGAGAGCAGTTTTTACAAGCAGATGACTGTATTTTGACTTAATGTGCACATCTATGTACATCAATCCAAAACATGTTAAGCCTCAGTGGAGCAATTTATGAGCAAAAAAAAAAAAGAGATTTACTCATTATTTGTCCAAAAGAAAAGTTACATTTGTCCATAAGATACATAGAAGTTTTTTACCCCTCTTACATAAGGAGGGGCTAAGTTGATTTCTTATTAGTGCTTGCTCACCTGTCAGGTGGAGCCATCCTGACATCCCGACACAGCCGCCCGGTCCAGGCACAGTAAGGGTCTCTGGATAACACACATTCGCCACAGCTCATGTAGTTGGAGCAATTGGCCACAGGAACTTCCACCAGGCCAGAGTATGAGGACACAAACAACAGACCCTGCAGGGTTAGAGAAAACATGTGTGAGGTTCAGGTGAATGCAGGGCAGAGCAGCTGGTTTTGGTTAGAGATTTCAAAAAGGGAAACCATGCTAAAGCAATTACTTAAGATAAACAGAAGAAAATAAGCTACACAATGGACTAACTCCTGCCAGCTGTTCTCCTTCTAGATACCAGCAGAGCAAGTAATCTGAGCATTGTGAACATGTGTGCAAAGTACTTTGCTTATTTTCCATGTATTGATTTGCTTTTTTACCATGTCCGGCACATGTATCACCATCACTGAGGTTACAGTTACTCTGATGGACAGCGTACCGTGTGTTCCCAAAGAAACAGACTATATTTAGACCTGCTTATCTGCCAGTAAATTAGGTGGACATCATGTGGATTCTGACTTAGTCTTTCACATCCCTATTTGGAGCTAAGAATACACTCAGAAAAAGCATCTTAGACTTTATTAGAATTACATAATCTTAGATAAGATTGCAGTTTGGCTGCGTTGGCCCAGGGAGAGGCCATTATGTAATAAAGAGAGAAAAGGTAATGAAATTTAGCTCTGGGTAAAATGCCAGAGAGGATCATAAACTCTGCTCCAGACGATGCTATAACTTCTCAACGGAATGGCCCCTGTGGAAAGAAAGGGTCCAGAGCTTGTTCGTGTTCTGGTAAAAGTAACTCTTCCACAGTAAGTCTTTTTTAGTTGAAGTAAGCGACAAAACATTCAGTTAACACATATAAAACAGTCTGAGAATGAATGTCACAGGTGTGTGGTATTGTGGTTTACCCTTTGAGCATCCAGTTCGATGTGCTGAACAGGCTGAGGCTCAGGAAACAGGGTCATCTCCTCAATGATGTGCATCTTATCGTTGGCATTGATGGCCTTATGAAGCTTTCCATCATCTAGGTAACACATAGAACAGGTGGAAGTGAGCCATGCTGTTTCCAGGGCATAGTTTGTGGTGGAAAAAGGAACAACTTCTACCATATTTATATTTATGCCGTTGTGTAATGAGCTGCACCTGTTCCAATGAAGAGCACATCATAAGCCCTCTCCATGCCCTGGATCTTATGCACAGCGATCTGTGTGTAGCGCACGCTGCGTTTCAGCAGCAGGGGAGCGCTGCGGATCACGCTGTCCATCAGGAAGTGGTCCTTAACAAAGTTTAGCACTTTATCAGGCATATGCAAGGACGACTGGATGCCCATTTGCCTGGCGTGGTTGGTCACACACTGTGTGGAACCAAATCAGACACACAATATAAATATAGTAGCTAACATAAAAACTACAGAGTTGCCTTTGTGTTACAGTATGTTGTCAGGACTCACCGCCCCAGGACGTGGTTCTGGTACAGGGTGGTTGTACGTGTACCACTGCTGCGTCTCCCTGTTGACCTCACGGTAGCGGCCGCTGAATGCCCTTTCTACCTGGGCCATGGTGAAGGCACAAACAGCAGAGCTGCCTGAGGCACCTTTATACCTGTAATCAGAAAAAAATAATGTTTGTTTTAACTCGTGTGTGTCCTTTTTAAAAGTGACCTGTTTGACCTGACTGTGTGTTGTTACTCTGACAGCTTGAGCAACACGCTTTCAAATGAAAGAGATATAGTCTCTAAATTGACTCCGTCCATACTTTCTGCATTGTTCATGTTTTATTCAGGAAACTAGAGCAGCAGCTTCTCAACACAGAACAGTTGCAGAGTGGGTGTTTGAATGATTTCCATATTAAAACCTTTATTTTGTTGATACATTAATTAGACACTGGGGTTGCATGAGCTTGTGTTAGTGTTTAAGCTCATTACAGCTGCTCTAAATTCAGAGCAGCCAAGCCAAGGCAAAAATAGGCAACATGCCAAGTTAGAATAGAGATAGTTGAAGAAAAACTGGCTCACGATAGTGTATGTGTGTGTAAACTAAATCACATTATGTACGTGATTTATGTCCCTGTCAGTGCTGACATACTGTGTATTCACAGTGTGAACCAGTGTCTTACCATTGAGAAGTGAAGACGCCGTAGAACACGGTGCTCTCCCAGCTGTCTCCCATTGGCTTCAGCACAAACATGTCCTGGATGATGTTGAAGGGAAAGCCGTCATCAGGGAGAGAACACAGGAGCTGAGCCTTCAAGAAGGTGGTCCATTTCTTCTGCAGCACGCGCTCACCTCCCTTATCACCCTGAGAAGAAAACCAGTATGTTTCTGATTGCAAACAAAGGGTTTCTGTACATTATTATGTACACGTGTTGTAGGACTGACAGTCTCTGCCTCTTCAGGCTCAAAGTACATGACGCAGTCATAAGTGCAGAGGTGAGGCACACAACGAGGTCTGACTCAATGCGAACTCACATCTGTTCTCAGCTATAGAGATCTGAGGAGGATGCCACAGCCTCTGAGTCAGCTCTGGACAACGGATTGTGAGTCCTAGAAAACAGGAGTGGCTCTAGAAGCCTCACCCCGTCAAAATAAAAGCTCTACTGGATTTCTAATTTCAAGTGGGAAGCAAAATGCATTACAAATACATTTTGCACTCTACACATGATTTAAGATGTGTATGTTTTGACTTTTTAATTAAGATTCTCGAAGTATTATTTATAATGTTTAAAATTACAGATTGCCCAGCACTGGACCATGATCAGTTACTCAAAGTAATAAGACAAAAATGAGGAAAACACATTATAAGCAAAATAAAGGTCAGACAGAAGCATGAAGTAACAAAGAGAGAAACATCAGGATGCAACTACTTGTGAGTCTCATAGCTGCAATACATCTTTTTTACTTTAGAGGGTGCTGTTGAGGTCCAATAATAAAAGATAAAAGTGGTTGCTGTGAATGTCATGACCTCTCTTTTTTTTAAGTAAATAAGCTGTAATCACAGCCAAGATTTCAATGTCCTCATACAGTTCCAAGTACTGAAACCCTTTTCTGTAGCGCAGCATATCTGTGGTGCATTTATACACAGTGAGGGAGCAAAAAAACTCAACATAAAAAAGACACCTTTGAAGGACTGGAGACGGTGAAATGGAAGACAAACGATCAGTTTTTCATTACAGCTTTGAAATCCATATCAGTGGTTCACGCCTGACACACAGAACAGGCCTTCACTCCTCTGTTTAAGTTATTCCCATAAACAGCTATCAGACAACTTTGCTATGACTTGCAATTATCAAAGAGCTTGTAAACACACACCAGAAGACACTCCTCCTGAAATGTCGCAAGCAAGCTGCAGGACACAGGAGGAGCAAGAGGAGGAGGAGGAGGAAGAAGAAGACCAAAAACAAGTGGTCTCGCCCAATCTCAAGACAGTTTCCCTCATCTGCAGGGCCTCCAAAACCCAGAACAACTCCTACATAACAGCACAAGGAGTGAATCACCCTTGAGGAGATTAAAAAGTGCAAAGCTGTAACTACCTTGGTTTCCTCCTCTGTATGCCGTCACACACAAACAATCATTTTGCTCCACAGTAGGGTGAACCCTTGTGGGACTGATGCAGGCCTGAGAGCCAATTACTAAGCTGTGGTCATAGCCTGTCCACATAATGAGGAGACCACATTCCTGCTCTCTCAGCTGTCCACTGCCGTTGTTGCCGTGCGCCGCGGCGCAGCTTGTACTTCAAATCGCATGGACTTATGTTAGCTGTACTGCAAAAGAATGCACTCCTCCATTCTAACCGAGCCGTCACATATTTGATCATGTTTGAGAAACTTCAATCTGAGGAGAGAGAAAGGAAAAAAAAAGATGCCACACAATCCTCATAATCTGCCTGCTTTCCACAGTGTGCACACCTGAATAAACAAAAGAAAGAGGGAGTGGAAGGAGGGAGGGGACAGATAGGAAGGAGGGGGAGAGAAAAACAACTCGGAAGCAGAATTATTTGGCAATCCCAAGTGAAACAGTAGTTAGAATACCATTAAAAAAAAATACTTTCATTTTTTTATTCATCTTATCTGACAAGAAGCATGTCTCCTTCCTAAGTAACTGCCAAGATGAACACAATTCAGATACTAAACAAAATCACATTCCTACATAACTGGACTTGGCCTGCTACACACAGAGAGGGGAGTGCATGCTTTCTGACAGTTCACAGCAGACCTGCTACGTACAGGGAGGGGTCCTCATACCTCGGTTTTACCTAACCCTAATCTAAGGTTCAGCACTTTTGTATATGTGATACAGTGTTCTGTGGAAAAATGGTAATAACTTAGCCTGAAGCAAAGGCTATTTTAAAAGACTGTACTGTTAATCTTGTCTTAACTTTGCTCTTAGATTGATCTGAGGTATTCAGACTGTGAGGCCTAGATAATGCAAAGGGGAACAGGGAGTTAGTTTCTGTAGTTTAGTCTGCACACCCCAGTATACAGTACGTATAGTGAAATCATTTAGTATCAGGTTGATTGTTGCAAAAAGTATAATGGTTATCCATGGAATCTTTGCATTGTTATAGTGTTACTTGAAATTTCATAGTGAACTGCAGAAAAAAATGAATGTTAATTTCATCATAATTAGGTAGCCGGTAACTTCAGACCTGTGCTTACAGTCAGTCTATCTTTATGAAAACAGCCTCAGAGCTTACTGCAACATTCTCTCCCAACAAACATATGAAGGGATTTTATGAACTGCGAATGTGAGATTCTCGCAGCTCATTTTTATTTGTTGATGTTCTTATGTGCTTATCCAGTAAACTGGAGAAAGAGTCACATGCATCACGCCTGTACCGCTATAGAACAGCATTTGAAAAGATGTCAGTCAGGAATAAGGGAGCTGCTGCATTCCAGTGAAATAAAAGCCTTTACAGAGCACAGAAAGACATTCTTCTGTCTCTATGCACAGTTCATCTGCAGCAAGTCACCACAGTCTGGGGGCCTTTCTGTCAATGATTTCCATATATAGAACCCAGGAGGTGCTCTGCTGGTTGCGAGAGGTGTCGCAGCACTGAGTGCCAGAGCATAGCAGGACTAAGTCATTAAGCTGTCACTTAAGATTACATGCTGTCCCCACGATTACGCACATTACTGCCTCCATGAACAAGAGGCATCAGTCAGAGAGGGATGCTGAGAGCATGTATATCAGGAGGCTTCATAGCCTTTTAATTGATCTGATGACAGGTGAAAATGGAGAAAGTCTGCGGCTGATTATCCAGGTTCATCAACCAAACTAAAGACTAGAGGAATGACGTCAGTGGTTCAAATGATCTGAGTGACTTCTGCAGCCGCTACACAAATCAAATCAACTAAAAAAAAAAAGTGTTTTACAGTAGAGTGGAATAAGCATTTCATATTGCTGTGAAACACCCCTGAATACTAATAATGCCTGCAAAGCTCAAAGGGCTGGCAGAGAAAGGCAAGGAGCTGCAGGGATGGACGACTGCAGCTGACATTGTGAGTGAGATGGAAGGAGAGGGGCATATGACATTGCAGAGAAAGGGGAGGGAGGAGGAGGCGGAGGAGGAGATTCAGGCAGGGGGAAGCAAATCTACAGAAAATAAGTTTGTACAGTCAAATAGAAGAACGCAGCAGTGGCAAATCTCCATGGCATCCACACAGGCATGATGTACAGTTTCCAGACATGCTGTGACACGGGAGAGGACCGTCCTCCTTTGAGGCATTTGTATGAGGATTGAGTGTGAGCCCTGTGGCACTCCTTACTTTCAGCATCTTGTGTAACGGCCTCGAATCTTACCTTACATACGCGAGCGATCCTTGAAACGATGGTGTTGTCAAAGAAGTCAAATTCTTTTCCAGCCTCGCTAAAAAAGAAGTAAACCTTGTCGTCATCCCCCACTGGGTTGCCTATTGGTTGACTCTCCTCGATGTAAGCGGATCCAACAAAGACAGGATCTGCCAAAAACACAAACGAAACATCTGCTTAGAGAACTATGTTTTACCCTTTTTTTTTTTAAACGGACGATTTTTTTTAGCCGTTTCATCGCTTTTGTATCATCATGGATTTGTCATACAATCCTGCATGCGCAGAGGAAACAGGGTTCTGTGGATAACACTCCTCAGATGTCTCATCACGAGCACTCAGCATGAATTACCTCAAGATCAAAAGACAAGAGAGGTCTTAATTGTGTGCAAAGTACAGCTTACTCTGGGGAAAGCAGTGGCAGCCAGTTGAGGTTGTTTTGATGTGCATGTGCAGCGGCTGATAGGGCCGAGCTCCCGCAATCTACCAGGGCTTGTCTTTGCTCTCGGTCTGCATGCATTAGCGAATGCGCTTCACTAATGATCGCTACTTTTTGGAGCTTATCTGCTGTGGTCGGTACATAATGGAAGACAGGAGGATGTGTAGTAGCAGGGGAAAAAAAGCACTGATGGGGTATATGGATTTTACCTTGTAGCCATTTTAAGGAGTTTTCTGTCTTCAGAGCAGTTCCCTGACCCAAACTCTTATAAATGACTGGTTCATTCCCTTGAAAGTTACTGACAGTACCAGTATACAACTCTCCATCTAGAAGAAAACAGGAAGAAAAAGAAAGTTTGGGCAGAGAGTACCATTATTAAACAAAATGTGATGAAATCATGAACAGAGGATAAAAGAAGCTGTTAGCAGGGATTAGAAAAATACAGTGTGTCGCTATCTGGCTATTTATCAGACAGACAGACAAACAACGTTAGCAGGTACAACATGACGCATTACTGAATCAAACACTCAGAGAGAGTGAACATCAAAGTATCTGCAGAACCTGTCCTCTCTCCCCAGAAAGAAGCTGTGTATTACTACATACCCACGATGATGGCAGTGGATTGGTACTCTGGATTAAAAGGGCAGCGACTGCGCCCATCTTCCATCACAACTTCGCCCACTTCATCTCTCTCCAGTGTGAATGTTGACGTGTTCTGGAAACGGGCACAAACAGCAAACGTCCCTCAAGCTTAATCCAATTAAATCCTGCTTTACATGGTAAAAGAAGTGAGCTCAACATTAGGATCATTCTCTCCATTACAAGACGCAGAGTGGACTGACATTTTGTGTCAAAGAACAGACGCTCTCTTGACACTTAACACCTTAAGTTAAGGCACAGACAGCCATGCTATTTGTACAGTGAGAAAATCAGCAGTTTGAAGCACACAGCATAGATCAGCACAGCTACTTTACCTGTT
>JAVQJX010203144.1:0-11629 GCA_036025115.1 Ambassis agassizii
AAATTTTGGTGTGTGTGTGTGTGTGTGTGTGTGTGTGTGTGTGTGTGTGTGTGTGTGTGTGTGTGTGTGTGTGTGTGTGTGTGTGTGTGTGTGTGTGTGCTGGGAGGTAACCCGTGTGCAATAAGTTAAGCAACACTTCGTGTGTTGGATGACAAATGTTGTCTGAAGCTCTGAGTATTCAGCCTGTCCATGACTGACTGCACAAATATGGATCACATTTGAATGAAAGGAGCTGCATATTGTGGGTTGTGGACCATGTACATTTCCCCTCAGGGCCTCCACACTGTCCATACAGCTAAACTCACATACACACATACACACACATTGGCACACAAGCTGCATCACATGAAAACATAAATATTCCACCGAGAGTTAATTGATTACTTAGTTAAAGCAAACTGTGGTGATTTAAAGGCGTCTTAGTGTTACTCCATCAGCCACTTTTAAAAGATATGTTTACTTTTTCTAACATAAGTCTTGATCCTGTCCCTGCAACATTTGCAAGCTTTTTGTGTTGTTTTATGGACTAAACACAAAAAAACATTCATAGTTTCACGGCTGATTTATAAATCTGAATGAAAATAGCAGCCTGTTCAAACAAGAAAAAAAACAGTGTTAATGTAGTTTAAATGCCAATATTTAACCAAACCATGGGATCAAATCTTCTCTCCAGAGCCATGTTGTTTTGGGAACAAGTGTTCTGTTTTTGTGATTTATGTGTGATCTTGTCACTGTCAACAGCAGTGCTCATTAACACAGTTACTCGTGCACAGTGTGTGTCTCTTGCCTTGGTTTGCACTTTCCATCAACTTACCAGAAACCTTCCAACCTCCAGTTTTACTGTAGACCCACCACCACATCATTATTTCCAGTGGATTCTTTCTTACATTGATTGACCATTGCCCTCCATTGGCACAACATTTGGAAAAGAGTCATTTAAAGCCCTCAGTTCAGACTGTCAGGCAGAAGCAACAAGAATCTGCTCTGTGGAAAGAAAATATTCTGATTGGAAAGTCGTCCTCTCCTCTAAATCTCTCTGACTGAAAGGACGTTTCCTTACAATGGGCTCTCAGTGATTTTAACAACATGACTCAACATACTCAACTGTGAACATTGTGACACTAAAACACAGTTAGGCTTAAACCCACATACTGTATGAAGCTCAGCTGTGGTGTTTTCTAACCAGCTCTGTTCATTCAGTACATGAAGAATGCTTTGAAAGCCTTAACACTGTGTTTCATTGTGCTCATAATCTTGTAGCAGAGTGAAATGTGGCCATTGTCTTGTTGTTGATACACTGAATGAACTCACTTGTCTGACACAAGCAAATGTTGTAACTATTCGGAGAATGGCAGCCATAAGGAGGAGACTATCGGTGTTAGAGCGAGCCCAGTAAACAGAGCAGTGGGGTTTTCTATGCATTCACAGCTGATCCTGAAGAGAAAAGTTTTTTGGAATTGAGTCCGGTCACTTGTGTGAGTGCACTTCCAGTGGGAGGAGGAGGAGGAGGAGGAGGAGGAGAGTGGGACGTTTGACCTTGTTTTGTACTATGTCAATGATCTGAGTGTAAAAGGAGCCCACTCTTCAAATTGAACAAGCCTGTCTTGTTAAAAGCTGCACTGAATTGCAAAATGGCCGTATCTGGAGGGATTTGTAAGTTCACTGAGGTTAAATAAGAAAGAGATTTCAAGCTGAGCACACTTTCACAGTTCATTTGTCAAATTTCAAAGCCACCTTTCTGCCTATTGTACCCTTATATGATGTTCAAATTATTGGAAATATTAGCTCCTGACTTCCTTCTTCCAACACCTTCGAAATAAGAAAGTCATGTATACATAGAAAAATGGTGGCACATAATGTCAAACTTTGGAGAGAATATGTAACACTGTTTGTTGGTTATCAGTGTGCACATGTGTTTGTTTCTCAGGCCTGACTGATCAGTTACGCTGTGACCCTGACATGCCTGTCCTTTTAAATTAGTATATTGATCGCAGCTTTACTATAAAGGACCCAGTATCTCATTATGGCTGCCAGAACAGTGAGTGTTATTGTTGATGGTTAACACTTATACACACTCAGCATCAAAACAAAGGGTGACATTTTAATTTCCAGCAGCAGCAGCAGCAGTGGTTGTGGCTGAGTTGAATATTGACTTCTGCATGTAAGGGAATGTCACAGATCAGAATGACTGAATGTTTTAATGATGAATGTCAAATCCTCCCGCTCTTTCATCATCTCTGCCTTCTGTTATGAACTCATTACGGCTGTCCCTGTAGTACCCTCCTCATCACGCCATTGTGGTCCTCTATCCGAAGCAAGCTGTTCATTTGGGTCTGAAAATAGCGTGACGATTGTGCTCGCCGAGGCTGAGGTGGTCATGCGATACCCTGGCTGTGCCACGGAAAGGAACAAGCCTCGAGGCTTCGATGCCATCATCTGTTTTTTTTTGTGTGTGTACGTTGCAGGTTGCTGCTGCTGCTGAGCCGGTTGGCATGCGCCTGTGTCGTGTAGAACACAGACCTAAAATCTTTATATTGCGGGGGTTTGCCTTGACATTTTGTTATGATACATAGTGTTGACTCATGCATGTAATTGAATAGTCTGAAAGCCTGTTATGAATGCCTTATGAATGAAACTCTTTATTATATTACCGCGACAATATGAGAAGTCTGCCTGTTGCTGTTGATAGATGACTTAAAAAAAAGAGTTTGGATGTCAAAAAGATGGCATTTACACAACACACTGACATCATGAATCCTGTCTATAGAAACAATACAAACGTGAGTGCGTACAGATAGTAGTAATCCCTTCTTTTTTTTTTTACTTGATGATTTTCATAATCCCCAGAGGCAGCACGACGACATGAGATCTCCCCTCATTTACTCTGATCCCACCATGATAGCAGACAGTGCTGTTTCAATCAGTGCAGCTGAAGAGAAAACAGACTGTACCTGTTTAACTCAGCTAATATTGTGTCATTCAGTCATTAATATCAGTCTGTGTGAGTGGACATATATACATACTTGGATGTAGAATTTGCACATTTTGGTGAAGTTTCCTTTTAAGTAATTTACCAATGATAAGAATGATTTTTTTTTAAAATAATCCACCATTTATTTGTCCTTAAATGGAAAGTTCCACATGAATTTATAGGATTTTTATGTTACCACTGCGACTGGTGTTGTAAATACCAGGAGAGTGTAGTTGTAAAAAATAAATGTCAGAGAAGATTATTTGATATATCTTGACGATTACTGGAGAAGTAGCAGCCCTTCTTCTTCTTCTTCTTGTCTTTCTGTCTGTGGTCGGAGCTTGTTTCTTCTTCTGGGTATTTTATAGGCAGTAATGAATCACAGAGATCTCCTGCTCTCTGCAGTGGCTCCCTTCTTCTATTAGTTAAGCAGATACTGTACACTGTGAGGAAGATAAATCCTAAACATTTTTGTTTCTGCTTCCCTTCTGGTATTTTTCAGCCGCAGGTAACACAGCGGGGATTTTTATTTCTTCACTTATCTTCTAAGAAAAAGTTGTTGTTTCCCATTTTTGATGCCTGTTGACAGAGAGGAGAGCTATATAGAGATTTAAAACACAGCGGTAGTGGAAAGTACTTTTACTCAGCTGCTATACTTTGAAGCACTTGAATGCATCCTTTTATGAAGTACTTTGTTCTTAGAATCCATCTCTGAGGGGACTGTGGCAGCTTATGTTAGCAGCCTGTCTGACTGGAAACAGAATTAACATCAATCCTCAGATTTATCTTCCCTTTACAGGAGTTATATCTTTACACAGACTGTAGTGTACATCTGCAGGTTTTTGAAAATGTGTATTAAATCTAGAAACAGGTTGCTTCTTTCCCTGGTTTGTCATGAAAATTCCTTTTGTGTGTGTTATTTAGGACTTTTAAATAAGAGGCCACACAGCTACAGATTGTCCCTAACTTTGCTCACAGTATGCAGCAAGTGACACATCTGTTTGCACTTTTTTTTTTTTCCTATGTAGGCATTTGGGTTTCTTGCTAGTAAATGTAAAACAGACCTACATAACTTTGCTTTTAACCACTAGCCTGTACAGCATCAGAATGTGGCTGTGATTCCTGTAGGATGATCAGTTTTTTTATACTGATAATTAGCAGGGGGCACAAGATGCGACTATTATTGTGAAGCTGGGATAAAAGAAGCAGAGTGGTCTTTTCTCTTGTCCTCTGCCTGCTGCAGCACCGGCCCAAGCACCACCTCTCTCCATCCACAGACACTGTAAACAAGTGTGTTTCCAATTAGGCGTCTCTGAAGTCAGCTGGCTGCTAACGCTGATGAAAGGCGACGCTGCTGTCAGCGGCCTCTTCTTAGCCGCATTGGACCCGGCTTCTTGAGTTTCTAGGGCTTAAAAAACGAGTGGGGGAGGGGGGGTGGGGTTAACCTGAAATGATTTTAACTGGGTCTATAGAGATGGTATGGCTCCTTTTAATTGACAAAGCAGATTGCCTCACTCATTACAGAAACTGGTTTAGTGAGGCCAAACGCTCCATCAGATCAGTTCCCCCCACATGCTGAGACTGGGTGTAGAGCCAGGGAGCGGTTTGCTGCTAAGGGTCTCTCTGTGCATTTTAACTGTGTTGTGAATTTACTGTATGTGTGGATGTGTGTGTGGGTCCTTGTGAAAAAGAAAGAAAGAGAAAAACATAAATAAAGTGCATGCCAACTTGTAAACGCAGTGGCTGGGTGTTACAAAAAAAAAAACATAAACCAATAAGTAGTCCTTTATGGCATGTTAAATTGGGCATTACTAACATATTTACAATAGTGATAACATTAGGGATGCACATGCAGCTCTGTCACATTATGTTCCTGTTTAAGTAGTTATGCAGTTTAAAGTATTGTGTTTAATTGGAGCCTAATTGAAAGATTGTTCAGAAAGCTCTCTCTAAGTCTCAGAGGAATCTCAGAAATAATGGAATATTGAATCAGAATTTCCCCAATGGAGACGGCTTTGAAACCATTATTTCACCTACATACTAAATCCATCTTGTGTGTCTCTTCTCTCTCCACCCACAGACAGTAGAGAATGGGCTGTGTCCAATGTAAGGATAAAGAAGCAGCAAAACTCACTGATGACCGGGAGACCAGCCTTTCACACAACTCGGGCTACCGCTATGGGTCGGACCCCACGCCGCAGCACTACCCAAGCTTTGGGGTCACCACCATTCCCAACTACAATAATTTCCACAGCGCTGCTTCGCAAGGAGTGACGGTGTTCGGAGGGGTCCACACGTCCTCGCAGTCTGGGACACTCCGGTCTCGGGGAGGAACAGGTGAGGCTAATCTAAACCAGATTAAGATTTTATTACAGAAATATGATTCATTTGTGTGTGGAAATATTCCCCTACTGAAGATCCATATCCACATCTTAGTGCAAAACTGAGTGACCTAAATTGTCTGCGAGGCACTTCGGAGGACCAGAATAGTGGAGCTTTAGAGTGTAAGATTTTAAAGATACATTTGATGTGCCATGCATAAATTTGCAGCATCGCTTTGCTTTGATGTCAACTGTTTTTTTTTTTTTTTGTGAAGGTACATCTTGGCACAGTTAAACACTGCATCACTAACTTGTATGAATAAGAAATCACTCCAGCACGATGGGACATTCAGGGTTAAGATTGTAAAGGGAGCACTATGTTTTTAAAAAAAAAAGAAGTGAGAATTCAGATCTCGTCAGAAAATGAAATCATTTCACAGTTTCAGGCTTATTAAGAGATACCGGGACTCGAGGGCCAGTTCTTAACATATCAGAACAATTTGATTGGCCTCCTTCGTGTAGATTTTGGCAGCATTTCTACGTGATGCTGATAGAGAGCCATATTTGTGCTGGTTAGCTTGCAAAACAGAGTTTATTTTGCATGTGAAACTTGTCACCGTCGATGGTTGCTTGTTGACAGCACTATCAGGCCTATTACTCATACACGATGTTATAAATTCATGCTCTGTTTCTGCAGGAAATCTTTCTTTCTTATCCAGTGAGCTACAGTTTTAACTGGAAATGGCTGCCTTATGTGCAAAAAAACAAACCAAAACAATAAGCCGAAAGAGGCTAAGCTGCTGAAAGTCAATGATTTTTTTAATGATCATTACATCCTGTAATTTGATGCATCCTTTAACAGTATCGGTTAGCATGCCTTTAAAGTGAATTCCGATTGGTTTAGCTGGAAGATTTTCAAAATAAAAGCCAAAATGATCTAGAAAAGCTTTAATGAAAATTGCAGGTTTTGAAAATAAAGCAGCAGAATACTGCTGTTTCCATAACAGGCGACCCATCTGTTAGACAGATGAATAAACGCACAATAAAAACACATTTCCACCAACATGTAACATTCTGTTTGTCCTGCAGGAGTGACTCTGTTTGTGGCTCTTTACGACTATGAAGCCAGGACCGAGGATGACCTCAGCTTCAGAAAGGGGGAGCGGTTCCAGATCCTCAACAGCACGTAAGTGTGAAAACATCTGCATGACAGCATTGGCAGGGTGGCGGTCGCTTGTGTTTTCTTTCCCCTCCTCTGGTTTTCATCTTGTTATGAATGTCTCTTGAATGAAATGCTGCTACACATGCAGACAGATGGAGACAAACCAGTCTGTAGGTAATGGAGTTCTCTCCACTGTTTCTGCCCTATACTGGATTTATTTTTCTATTTTCTTAACCTTTTCTGTTCAAAAAAAAAACCCTCATGGATGAGTGTTTCCATGGCAACAGTGGGCTGATGTCTGAGCTGGTTGCTGTTTAAGGTTATTTCCTGTTTTTGTCACATGAGCTTCACCACTATCCCGCCCCTTTAAGAGAATGTTAGCTGTTCCTCAGTCTATTGATGAAGCACATAGCACAGATTCCTCCTCCTCTGCTGCTGAGGTCATGTAACACAACACTGAGACAGGAAGTGCATACTGTTTCATTCACACCATCAGCGCCTGCTAATTAACCATCTTATTAATCTATGGCTTTAAAGTGATTAATCACAGACACTCCAGCTTTGTTGATTCATCTCTTTGTGTGTTTTTTTTTCCAACATGCATCCTTTCTTCAGTGAGGGAGACTGGTGGGAGGCTCGTTCTCTCACTACAGGTGGAACTGGATACATTCCCAGCAATTACGTAGCTCCTGTGGACTCAATCCAAGCTGAAGAGTGAGTACAACTTTTTTTTTTTTTTTACATGAGCACACACAGTCTCAGTGTGGGAGGCACGGCAGCTTCATCACCAGAGAGCAGATCATAAATATTTGAGCGCTCTCCTCATTGCTTTTTGTTAAATGAGACACGCACAGTATGGATATTAGATGGAACATTTGAATAACATCTAAAACAAATGTTCACAGGTTCCTCTTCCCTCTTTCTCTCTCTCTCTCTCTCTTCCTGCAGCTGGTATTTTGGTAAATTAGGTCGGAAGGACGCAGAGAGGCAACTGCTCTCCAACGGCAACGCCAGAGGCACTTTCCTCATCCGAGAGAGTGAAACAACCAAAGGTACTCAGCCTGGAACAGACTGACATGTTGAATCCTTCTAAACTTGAGGAAAACAGACAGATGTGTTTGCGAACAAATAAATATTTAGAAACACTTTAGTGTGCAAAAGCAGATTATTTATAGATAAATTCAATCAGACCAGCATGGAGTCATATTAACTATGCAGTGGCACCATCTTTGTCGCCCTACATCCTGTAGACAATGTGTAATATTAATACTGTTTAAAGCCTTGTGTTTTTTTGGTTCCAGGGGCCTACTCTCTCTCCATCCAGGACTGGGATGACATCAAAGGAGATCACGTCAAACACTATAAGATTCGCAAACTGGACAACGGAGGCTACTACATCACCACCAGAGCCCAGTTTGAGACACTCCAGCAGCTCGTTCAGCACTATTCTGGTGAGACATTTCTGAAAACAGACTTAACTGTGTTGTGTTTTCTGCTGCTTTACACAAAATATTTCTTCAATCCAGCCAGGGCTGCGGGTCTGTGCTGCCGGCTGATCGTACCATGCCACAAAGGCATGCCCCGTCTGACCGACCTGTCCGTCAAAACCAAAGACGTTTGGGAGATCCCGCGCGAGTCGCTGCAGCTCATTAAACGCCTCGGCAACGGACAGTTCGGAGAAGTCTGGATGGGTGTGTATCTTTTGGCTCATGTGAAGAGCTGGACAGCTGTGAGCGGTGTTACTCAACAGCTGTGCGTGTGTGTGTGTGGATTTCTGGGAAAAGGATTTTAAATGTGTTTGTTTTTACCTGAGCTGGATTTTTTTTTTTCTTTGAGTAGATTTAGTGTGAGAACATGAGGGAGTCTTGTGCTGCGGATTAAGTCAAATCCTGTTTAAATTCTTTAGAATGATGTTGACCTGGAAGCTGTTTTTCTGTTGCCTTTGTCTAAAATCTGAATAACTAATCAGTCATTGACTTCTGCTGTCAGGTACGTGGAACGGCACCACCAAAGTGGCGGTGAAGACACTGAAGCCGGGCACCATGTCTCCAGAGTCCTTCCTGGAAGAAGCTCAGATCATGAAGAAGCTCCGACACGATAAGCTGGTGCAGCTCTACGCTGTGGTGTCCGAGGAGCCCATCTACATCGTCACTGAGTACATGAGCAAAGGTGGGTGCTGTTTTACAGGGACTTTGACAGTGTGTACGTAATTTATATACCTGCATGGACACAACGGCATGTGTCCTCTATGAATTTTTTGAATTATTGAATTTGAGTAATTTTACTGAGGAAAAACAGAAATATCGGAGCCAAGTGTAACACGTGTGGCAGGAATCCCAGAATTCATGCAGCATTAGCTTCAATGTTTTCCCTCAGTTTTTATCATTCTGACTCAAGCATTGGCAGACTGAGAAAATTCATGAGAGCAGAAACTAATTTTTCTTTATCTTGTTTTTTTTTTTAGGGAGTTTGCTTGATTTCCTAAAGGATGGAGAAGGGCGTGGTCTCAAGCTGCCCAATCTGGTGGACATGGCAGCTCAGGTACACACTGCTGAAGTCATGAAATTTGGATGCTGAAAGAGAGTTTAATTCACTTTAATTGGTCTCAGATGCTACCAGTATATTCATTTAAGCTCATTTGCAGCCATTTCATTTTTGATATTTTGCCAGTTTTTGCAGTTTTTTGGAGGGAAATTCACAATTTAATGGACTAAAATGGCATCATTGGAGTTAATGTGACACATTGTCATATAGTGATAAGCATATGACTCTCTGTAAACCCAATATAATCTTGTTTAGCACAGATTTCATGACCTTGAAACAGTTATACAATGGAAAAATAATAACTCCATTTCCCAGGTGGCAGCAGGCATGGCGTACATTGAGAGGATGAACTACATCCACAGAGACCTGCGCTCTGCCAACATCCTGGTCGGAGACAGCCTTGTGTGCAAGATCGCTGACTTTGGTCTGGCAAGGCTCATCGAGGACAACGAATACACAGCAAGACAAGGTAGGCACAGCACACGCGTGTCTGTATAAGTGTTCTCTGAGACCACACACACAGCGTCTCCTGCATGTCGACACAGGACAAAGTTGGCGGTTTGACTTATTATTCCACGTGTCACAATTTACACACAGCTTTAGTACAGTAAATGAGAATGATTTTGTCTTAATGACAAACAGAAGCACATGTGGTTACAACCTGGCACAGAAGACAACCAAAGGAGTTCCCTGCATAACACATAACAATACTTGTTATCAATCTGTCACCAAATATCTTAAATCTAGGATATAAATCACTCGTGTTGTTCTCCCTTGAGTCAGGCGCGAACTACACCAGGAGGACTTCCAGACTCTCTTAGTCACTCTGTCAACATGCTCAGTCATTCATTTGTTAGCAATTAGTGTTGACATGTGCGACCTGGGCCAAGTGCCAAGAGACTCAGAGAGAGAGAGAGAGAGAGAGAGAGAGAGATAATGGAATTGTTCCATTATGTCCCCGTTGGGATGTTATAAAGTAAAATGAATAAAAAGAAAATTACACAGCTTGACCTACTTTGTTGTTTTTATTTGGAATTGCAGCAGTTTGACAAAAAAAAAAAAAAAAATCACCTGCCTGGATTTGTTTTAGGGGCGAAGTTTCCCATCAAGTGGACTGCTCCTGAGGCTGCGCTCTACGGGAAATTCACCATCAAGTCAGACGTGTGGTCATTTGGCATCCTGCTGACAGAGCTGGTGACCAAAGGCAGAGTGCCGTATCCAGGTGAGAGGGCAGAGGAAGCCATCAGCGTTTGATTAACTGTGCGAGCCTGATGAGACGCACGGCTAAAAAAAAAGATCAGCGTGCTGCATAATGTACATTAAGTTGTGCATTATGCAGCGAAATGTTCCCAGCTGACTGTGTGAACATGTGAAATGCCCCTGATTATCTGCTCTTTGACATTATTTTTAGATTAGTGAGCCCAACAGAGTCCAGTTTTAGATGCTCAGAGACGGACGTAATTGGAAAGGTTTTGTCATACATGAAGAAAAAAAATGTGAGTTTCTCTGGAATTTTCTCTGCAGGCATGAACAACCGTGAGGTGCTGGAGCAGGTGGAGCGAGGCTACCGGATGCCGTGTCCACAGGACTGCCCCATGTCCCTGCATGAGCTGATGGTGCAGTGCTGGAAGAAAGAACCAGAGGAAAGGCCCACCTTTGAGTACCTGCAAGCCTTTTTGGAGGACTACTTCACTGCCACCGAGCCTCAGTACCAACCAGGGGATAATCTCTGAGCAGCAGCCACCCGCCCCTCCTCATTTCATGTCATTCCATCGATCTCCCACTAGAGGGAGCCAGACACCATCTTCCTTCTCTCTATGCTCATCTGTGTGGCTCAAAGTGATCTTAAAAAGCTCATCGACTGACTTTCAAGCTTCACACAAACAGGGACGGACAGAAAAACTATCAAATCAGAAAAAAGTGCGACTGCCATGAAGGAAAGACATGATTTGTGTTGTGTAACTTGTATGTAATGTAAATATGAATCGCTTGTTTACTTATCTTTTTTTTTTCGTTTCATTTTATATTACTTTTGATAATTTGGAAACGTGTGGATTTTTTTTTTTTAATGAGGTTAAAGTTAAAGAATTGCGGCTGGTAGAGAAATGTGTGAGGCTCGCGGCTGGTTACATAATACTTGTTGGAAAGGTAATAGGTAGACATTGTGGACAGAAATGTCTCTGACGTTTTTTTCCACTGGCCTTTTTTTACGAGGTTATGATAACAATACTTCTATCCTCTTCTCAAGGAACTTAGATGTACTATAACACCTGTTCTTGCCTTTTCATGTTTAGTCATATTCTTATATAACTTAAGGGAATGCCTTCATGCTTTATACACACTAACTTAGTGCATCATGGACTCTTCTTCCACCTGTACGCCATCTGCACTGATACTAAGTGCATTCATCACATTTCAGCTTCAGCCAATGATTTTTAGAACGGCTTAAAGTAACCTTTAGTTCCTGCAGCCATTGTTCAGATGACTGCTTAGTATACTGACTGATATTTTAACATGTATGTTGCATTATTAATGTATGGCAGCAGGCTGTGTAACAAATGTATTTTTTTGTTTGTTTTTTTTTGCTTCAGCAGCCAAACAAACGAACAAACTGCCACTTACATGACAGGA
>JAVQJX010203159.1:0-11564 GCA_036025115.1 Ambassis agassizii
GCTGGTTAGCATGCTAATTCAGTGCTGCAACATACACTGAAGTCACATTTTTTTAGACTAACAATCTTACAAAAATGCTCCTCTGGGTCATTAATGATTTTTTTAAGTGAATTTATCATAAATCATTTTTGGACTGTAAGCAACTTCAGATTTAGAAAGCATCATGCTGTCTTGATGTTCAGAGGCTGCTGCTCAATGTACTGTATCTCTAAGAAGTTTTCAGATATCTGCCAGAACATCTGTTTTTGTCCCCTCCTCTTTAATATTCTCTGATTGCTCTTCCCTCGCCCGTGAATGTTTCCTGCTGTGTTATCTAAACTGTAGCAGCTTTGTAGTTAGTGTGGCATCCGTCTGCCTGTTTTTCCCCCCTTTTTGCTACAGGACAACACAGATTGCCTCGACATTACAAAGGGAATGTGTTGAGAGGAAACTTGACAGTCCTCATCATGATATTCATGAGCTGTGGATATAAGCACAAGCTATCTAATCTTTGGGGAAATACTGCTCACCTTTTGTTGTGTAGATAAACAGATTTTTGTTGTGCAGTGAAGCGATACTGCGTCCTGTTATTGTGTCGGTTCTTTCTTGTCAGTGATGTACACCTCACTTGGATGACAAAAATGTTTTATGACAATAGCAGTGGGACAATTGTTCCCTGGATAGTCAGTATTCATTCCACCTAGTTTGGTGTTTGCGTGAAGCAAATAGCAACAAATCCCCTCTGTTGGATTCATTGAAATGCGAGCGCTTCGGAGGTCCAGGCATTAGCATCGACTGCCCAGGTGTAAAAAGGGGTCATCGGTCTGTGCAGCTGTTGAATAGTGATGAACATCTGTGTGCAGGCAGGCCACTTCACCACTGCAGGTCTCTATCAGCAGTCGACTTTCCTTCTTGCCCGCCGACTGTCAGCAGAGTGCGAGTCATTGCACCATCCACAGGGGAGCCTCTGCATCCAAAAAGAGACTTCTATTTAAAAAAAAAAAAACACATCTCCCAGAAATCTTCTCAAACTATCCACACAGATCTGACAGCTAGGTTCCATACCGAAATATACACACACACACACACACGACCACATCACAACTCGTAAAGCTCAAATACATAGACTGATTGGCAGCTGCAGCATGAGAGCAGTCTTTGCTGTAGTGTAGTGTGTGTGTGTGTGTGTGTGTGTGTGTGTGTGTGTATATGTGTGTGTGGCTTTTGTCTGATGCAGAAATATAAACCGGGACCTGAGACTTGGTCCCCTCACGTTTACATCCCCTGGTGTTTGAAAAGAAGGATCCAGTGCTGATGAGAGGGTTTCACAGTGTGTGTGGTTTGTTGTGGTTCCAGTTTATAGAGGAATGTGTAGCCTCTGTCCGCCATTCAGAAGGGATGACAAAAGAGTTTCAACCATCAACAATGTTTGTGCAGATAATAAAAGTGATGCAAGGTGTGTTATTTTGTTTTCGTCCTTTTCTTTTTTTGTGATAAGTGTAGAAGGTGTGTCTTTGTGTACCTGGATCAGTACAGCAGCTTGTGTGTTGTGTGTCAGCTTTGTGTGTTATTTTTCTGTTTCTAATTGTTGTTTTGGTTTGCAGTCACCAGACACAGACGACCTGCTGGGATCATCCAAAGATGACAGAGCTCTACCAATCACTAGGTACACAACACACAACTGCTTTGAATACAGTGATTTTACTGTCCAAACTTGTCCTCTCCATATACAGTATAATATGTACTGTGTGTTTTCACAGATCATTAAAACACAGATATCTGGGTCATTTAATGAATCCACTGTCAGCTGATTTGACTGTTGAAGCATAGAATCGGTTTAACTGTAAGACATGTACAAACTAAAATATGAGCACTTTATGAGTCTCATTAATTATTAAGTCATTAGATGGGGACTGTCAGCTGATAAATTCTTTCTCTTCAGACCCCACAAGCTCCTTTTGAACAACTGACTGAGCAGCTGAAATGAAGCTACAATAAATGACGCCTTTAAAACAGGACAGGCTATAAAAAGATATCAAAGCACTTTGCACTGTCTGAAACATCATTAGAAATTGGCAGTCAAGAGGAACTGTGGGAGTGAAAACCTAACAAATCTTTGTGATGAAACTGCATGTCTGCTGGGCACAAAAAGGCAGAGCAAAACCCTCAGGAAGGCTTTAGCTTACATTGGAGTGGTGGTTCACGTTACACTCTGCAGCTTTGATGCATGAACATGAGAGAGTCATCAACAGAGCTGTGAGTTAAAAGCAGCATTTTTTTTTTGGACTGTGGATAGAAACCTCATGCAGTCAGTCAGTCTTAAAAGTGGCTTGGTTTTATAATACGATCCCATAGTTCAAAAGAAACCCAAGCGGAAGCTTTTAGAGCACCGGTGAAAATCTGCAGGTAGATCCTACACATGCTGAGTGTTCAAGAAGTCTAAAATATCAGAAAGGTCAAGTGCTTCACATAAAAGTCACCAATATCTGGCTTTTGTTGTCAGAGGGAGCCGCGACTCCACAATAAGTCAAATGTATGTTTGTTATACATCACTTCTATCACTTGTTGCCATCTGGCCAAATATTCAGTCATCATTCACTGTCCTCCATGCTGTTTTTTTGTTGACAGTTTACTCACACACCACAGGTCTGGATTCTGAGGAAAGACTATTTAAATCCTGCAGACCCCCGTCTCTCCTTCACTGTCTGCATTGAACTTCATGAACATTTGTTAATATCCATGCATGTCAGTGTCCCTGTTGGGTTGCCTGGTATGTCTGTTCTTTAATGAGCGACCCAATAAGTAATAACCTGTGAAACTTTGGGAGCGTTTTCTGTGAGCCTGCAGCTCAACAAATAGCACTGGCCCCCACTGAGACAGAGCTCACTAACCTAATTACACGGTGCACGTTAGCGGCCGCTCCGTCTGTCACCTCTATCAGCTAGAACTTACAGAAGGTCAGATTTGACTGTGGTCTTCTTGTTCTTGTGTTACCCTGAAGGCAGTTTTCTGTTGTTTTCTGAATTGCTGCCTCCAATTTACTTAAAACCCACTCATCTTTCATCTCTTTTGCTGCCTGTAGCGGACCTTAACAATGTGAGATTCTCAGCATACCGAACTGCGATGAAGATTCGCAGACTGCAGAAAGCACTGTGCTGTAAGTAACACACACACACACACACACACACACCTTGATACCTACAGTCTTGGTCTGCTTCTTTTGATGTTTGGGTGCATCGAGGGGATTCAGTAATGATTTGAAACTTTGCCAGACACTGTGCCAGAACAGCACAGGAGCTGAGGATATTTTGCTCTAAAATTACACACACTCTGCATGAATATGTGTGTATGTGCATACACAGCAGTCACAGCTGGTGCTTGTGGTAAGCCTGTTGAGCCTCATTTGGTGTGCACAGGTGTGTTTTTTTTTTTTTCCTGGATGTTTTTTTTTTTTTGTAACTTTTTTTCTCAACTCAATAGCTGCTGCTTTCTCATTATATTGGCAGCTTTGATAAAGGTAGCTGTTATCCACAGTCCCAGGTGGCCATCAACCTCATCTACACACACTCACACACACAAAGGTGCATGCAGACTCTCCCATTGTGAGGTTCCAGCCAGCATGGCAGCAGTTACTTGGGCTCAGTTCAGTGCAGTAATGGTGACAAATGTTAACTATTATCCAGCTGTTGACATTATTATCGCGACAACGCTCATTTACATCCTGCTGTTTGCAGGAAGTTTGTTGTATGTGTGTATATGACCCCAAAAACACTCCAGATACTGTGTATGTGTGTATATGATCATGGGTATCAAAGTGTGTTATTGTGTTTGTGGGTTGTTAATGAGTTTGAATGATTCGGGCGTTGCTATCTCATTTTGCTCCTCTGATCGCATTCCCGTGTTTGTGACAGGAATGCCTTAGCCAGAGCGATTCCGACTTGGGGCACTGCAATTCAATTTCATCCATTAGATTAGAACAGTCACAGAGTAAGAGACTCACACACACTCACCGAGGCGCAGCAGAAGGATCAGTATTTATTAGTTATTAGCATGGAATCATGTGGAATCTTTGCTCTGAGACCCGTTTGAGCCTGTATGAATGTTTACGATTGTGTGCGCTCACATGCTTGTCTATTAGAGAGAATGATGCACACAAACACACACAAACACGCGTGACAGGGATACTATAAAACAGCTAATTGGGTTAAGTCTGCGCCAGGGGGCTGGAGAAGCACAAATGAGCTTGCGTGGCATCCCACTAATGTGCCACAGCCTCTCAGCTTCATATCACAGCGTGTGGAGACAAAGCTGGAGAGAAGGAAAGTTTTGCTTTCTGATAGGATGGATGCGCCCGCTGTGCTCGCTCTGTGTGGATTATTAGTGCAGTAATTAGTACTGTCTCGTGAATCGGGGGGGAGAAGAGGTGAGACAAATGTGTGTGTCTTAAAGGAGAGAGCGGAGTTTAAAGATTATGGGATGAAAGCTGATGTGGGTCAGATGAAGGTTTGCAGCGAATATTTGACCCCCAATTCACTGATAATAGACTTAGAGCTTTGCTCAAGCATTTGTCTCAAAGGAATTGTTTAGAGAGGTCAGTTTGCTTTGTTGCAGAAACAAACAAATGAGATTAGAGGTCGACAGTGCATGCAATTTTTAGCCATTTTTTAATAGTCTACACTGTCCGACAGTCCAAACATATTAAACCCAAGGGCAGGTTTACAGGCAGCACTGTTCTTTAACAGTTAGTCATAATGGAGCACAAAACATCATTTTTCACATTTTCCAGAAATTTTTGACAGTCTGACAAAGCTGAGTGTTGGTTGGTTATTTAGTCTCAGAATCAGTCATCAACACATTTATTTGACACAAATGGAAATCAAACTGTTTCCATTTTTTGTTTTGTTGATTTGAAGAAAATCTGTTTTATCTACTCTAATAGTGAGAGAGAGCTATAATCCACTAAAAAAAATAACATTCCCTTTTTACCTCAGGCGACATAGCCAACAAATTCAAAGAAACCTACTGTTCTCAGTCTGGCTCACACACTCGTTTCTCTTTTACTTGAGTCGTCTGTCATATTAATATTTCACTGTAATGTTCCACTCTTCTTCTGTTCACAGGCTCCAGCCGTTAGTTGCTAGTTTGAACTATTTTGGCCAAATATATATATATATATGACATATAATATATGTCAAGTCTGCCATTCTGAAGCATGTCTATAAATAGTCTGTGCCATTTTCAGCTCCATGTCCTTCTCAGATTTGTGAATTTTTGATAAAAGTTCTCTCTTTGCTTCTTGTCACCCTTTTGTTGATGTATTTAACTTTTCTTCTTTGTACCTTCTCTCACTCTCTGTGTGTTCTTGTACCTTTCTCCTCTTTTGTCACTGTTACTTCTTCATTTCCCTCCTCACTCCTGCCAACATCTGTCTGCAGTGGACCTGCTGGACCTCAACGTTGCCCAGAACACGTTCGAGCAGCACAAACTCGCCAACAACAATCAGCTGCTGTCTGTCCCCGACGTCATCAACTGCCTGACGTCCATTTACGACGGCCTGGAGCAGGAGCACAAAGACCTGGTCAACGTGCCTCTCTGTGTGGACATGTGTCTCAACTGGCTGCTCAATGTTTACGACACGTGCGTATGCCATCTGTTCAGCAGTCAGGACGGAGATTATGGATCAGCGTGTCACAGATTTGTGTTGCCTCGTATTTGAAGTGTAATTCTTCTGCTTTGATTGTTTGATTTTCGACTTAAAATAATTACGCTTTTTCTTTACATCAGCCAAGCTTTTATGTTCACTAGCTAGTGCCTCAGTTGACATAAAAGTGACATAAAAGTGGCTGCTTTTGTCTGGGAACACACGTGCGTATTAGCAAATGTGCTCTGAACAGCACAAACATATCTGTAATGCAATGCATGCTCTAAACCAACATTCCTGTTGTATGTGGATGCACAGAAACTGAGCTTTGATCAGTGCGACTGCTTGTCATTAGAATCTGAATGCAAAGAAATTGCATGTTCAACTCAATGTATGTTCATGTTGTCCGCAGTGGTCGCAGTGGGAAGATCCGCGTCCTGTCCATGAAGATTGGCTTGCTCTCTCTCTCTAAGGGACACCTGGAGGAGAAATATAAATGTGAGTGCCAATGAGTATATTTATACGCGCGCTTCATATACACTGGTGCATCACACACAGCTGTAATCCCAGCAGTATTAATCAAACTCACAGTAAGACAGAGAGACAGGAGTTAGAGAACGGGTCGTCTAATTGGATGAGAGACCTCCTACGCATTTCCCCAGTTTCTTTATTTAATTTTCCATTCTGATTTATTTGGGAGGCTTAGGGAGTGTGAATATTGGCTTGCTACACTGGGAGGGGTCTGTCATGGCTTCCTGTCTTGGTTTCTGCTGCTTTATCTCTCCCCGTCTATCTCACTGCTCACGCCACTGTTCATCCGTCTAACAGTACCACGTTGTCCTATCTTACTTAACTCGTGCTTCCATTGTTCTCCTCTTCCTTCTTCGCTCGCTCCCTCCCTCTCCTTCGCCATGCCATGGTCTCCATCCCCGAGCCTATTCGTTCCACTGGCAGTTTCTATTAGCCTGAGAAGGGTATCAAGCATGGTTGATTGCGTCCTTCCCTCCTTTACTCTTTTTAGAGTCTCATTGACTGTCACTCCTATAGCTACACTGCATCACGCACATATACACAGCCAGGTGTGCTGCTGTATGTCGTGATAGATTGGTGGCAGAATTTATTCAGCTGGAGATATGAGCGTCATAATTGCGCACGTATGCATGTGCCACACACACATATACACATTACAGTGGCTGGCATCAGGGCCAGGCCTCACACAGTGATGAAAGCCAGCTGCAAGCGGAGCAGAAAGACCTGTCACACCCTCTGTTTCTCTCTCTCTCTCCTCCTCTGGATTACCCTTCTCTGCCCTCTCTGCTCATTTTGTGCACGAGCTCTGGAGATGGTTCATGACTTCATCAAAAAAAAAAAAAAAAAAAAAAAAGCTGTCAATACACTCACTGGTGGAGTCTGTGTGTCACTGGGCAGGCATCCATATCCAGTACAATTCTGTCAGTCTCCTTGAGAAGAGGTGGAGAGCTGGAGGCATGCAGGGGAGGGAGGTGAGGGGATTGGAAAAGGAAAATTTCTTGAAGGAAAGATGGAAAGATTAAAAATGCATCTGTTGGCTGATTCTTTCTGTGTCCTCCATACCTCTTCCCACCCACATATATACACACTTTCTATCCCACTCTCAGCTCCACTGTCACGCCTTCTCCTTCCACATTTAGTTATACCTACATCTTTTATTGTAAATCTCGCCCACACATGCTCTGACTTTTTTTTCCTTTCCACTCTCTCCCAGACCTCTTCAGCCAGGTAGCGTCAGCAGGTGACACGTGTGACCAAAGGCAGCTCGGTCTGCTGCTTCACGAAGCCATCCAGATCCCCAGGCAGCTGGGGGAAGTGGCTGCCTTCGGAGGCTCCAACATCGAACCAAGTGTCCGCAGCTGCTTCCAGCACGTACGTTAACGCACACTCTAACACACACATTGTTTATTCAACATGTCAAGATGGCCTTTGGCAAGATTGTGAAGCACTACTGTGCCTTGCTTTGGGACCAATGGGTGAAGGAAGTGAAGTTGTACAGTTATTATGTGCATGTTAAGAGAGCCGTGTTACTCATCCTTCTAGCTTAGTCAACTGACTCAACAACCACCTCTTGTATCAAATCATTGCTTGAAAAACCATGGATATACACAGTCTGATTTACTCACAGGTAATAAATCTCTCGCCTTCTTAGACTTTTTTTTCTCTTCTAGAATGCATGGCTCAGGTTATACATAATAATTGCTGGATACACTCAGAAAGCCTATACAAATATAAAACTGATGAGGCATGAGACCTCCAGGGAGCAATCTTTCCTCTTCAGAGCCTGGTCATGTTTATTCCTAAGAAGACTTCTTGCACAGACTCCTTGTTGTCATAGTCTGTGAGCAGGTTCTGTGACATGATGCAATATCTACTAAGCTTGACTGTTAGATGCTTAAAAAAGGTAGGATTTACGATTGCACTGCACTGGAGACGGAGCTGCCTTTGTGTTGACTTCCACATTCGCTCAGGGGTTTACTAGCTTTACGTTGCTTTCATGTAAAGGTGTTTTTAGGGTTGAAGTTTACATGAAGCATCTCCTCCACCTGCCACCTCAGCCAGCTAACGCCTGCCTCCCTCAATACTGTAAAAAGCGCCTCAGTATTTAAGCTCCGCTGACCAACCGTGAAGCCTCAAATGGCTTCCAGTCTTCTGCTGGCTGTCCTCTAGTGTTTTACTGCGGTCAGCTAACCGCTTTCCCCAGGTTTATCTCTGGACGTTACTGGCATTTAATGATGTCTCCATCCCCCAGGATCACTGTGTCATTTTTCTCCTTCTTTTCTCTTCTGGCTCATGCTTCAGCAGACACAAATGGGAGCCAAACATTAAAATTAGGAAGCTATAAATTTCACTGATTTCTTGCACAGCGCTTCCCAAAATAGCAGAGTGAGACTGAGTTAAAACTTTTTCTCTTTCAAAATAATTCAAAAGGAGGCAGCCACTTTCCTCGGATATCATAAATACACACTATGCACATAGAGCACACGCTTGTACACACACAGGGTCTGGCCACAAATTTGCTATGCCAGCTGTAGTCCAGTTGCTCATTAATCATTCAATCATACAAGCAGGTTGGCAGGTAGAAAGCAGGCGCACATTAACTCTTTCACACTCCATGTCCCACCAACATTTATACATTCGTGAGCATAGACAAGCAGAGCCCTGCACCACCTGTGTGTCACTTTGCCCTGCCAGTGACAGTGCAGTCACCCACTCCATTTGGTTTAATGGGTGTGTGATGAACGAGTTGCGCCATCATAAATATGGCCTCCTTCACTCCTCCTTTGTCGCCCTCCTTCATTTATGCATCCATCCGTCTATCTAGTCATCCTCTCAGCCCGGCAGTAATTAATCTGTAAGTGCTATAATTCTGCCATTAGATGGTAAGAAAAGGCGAAGACGAGACTAATGTATGGGAAAGGAGAGACAGAGATTGTGGAGGTGAAAGTCAAATGGAAGGGTGGACGACTTTAAGATGATTGGAGGTGTCATTAGGGTGTACAGTTAAAAGGAAATGCTCCCATCTGAATATGTAGATGGCATTCAGTTCATACGCATACACATACGTTTTAGAAAGAGGAGAGAAGAACCATCAATACACTACATTTGTGCTCTGTACTCACCCACCACCATCCATCCTTCATACATGGAATCATTCCATAGTGTAATAATTATTTTGTTTCAGTGTATTGCAAAAATAGATGCCAGATATTATTGTTAATACATTTTGATCTTGTGTGACTTCATGTGTCTGCATGTAATGCATGTTTTTTCCAAGCGTTTGTTTGAGGTTCCTGTCAACGTAAAGTGATTTAGGAAAAGCATCATTTCCTTTCCAAGATACTTACAGTATGTATCATACCCATGTGTAGCAGAACACTCTGTTATTATAACCAAGATGTTATGAATATCTGTCAAACTTTAAAGGAAAGAGTCCAGCTTTTTTTTTTTTACCCCATATTTAGCAACATTATAGTCAGTGTCTCTGTGATATTAATTTCAAAAATGAATCCCTGATTCCAGTTTTCAGGTGGGAATGTGCGTCACGTTTGTTTCATTGCATAAATTTATTTCCAGAAGGATATGTAAATAAAGCGGAGATGCTCCATAGCCATGCACACCATAAGTTTTGTGAAGGGATCAGTGGAACACACACACTCACACACTCACTCACATACTCAATTCTTTTTGATTATTCTCTCCTCTCATTGCAAATGTATTCTGCCCTTTGCTGCATTCGCTGCCCTTTTTGTGCATCAGGGATGATGGAAAGGTTGCTTTTGGTTGTTTAGTGCTAACAGCAGCCATGTCAAAGCTTCTCACCCTGTGCTGACTTTTTCCAACGGGCTCATTATAATCTGCAGTGGAACAAAGATACCGCCCAAAAATATTGCGCAAAAATCACTTTGTCAGGTCAGGTTGGATCCAGTGGACAACATGATTCCTATTCATACGTTATCGTTATTACAATAACAGATAATACGACCAGGTTTTGTGCTCGAAGAAGCCTTCAAATGCCTTCATGAATACATGAAACTGTACAAGTCAACAGTCACACCTCGAGAGGCATAGTGCTGCAGTGTCATTGTTAATAGTGCAGGACCAGGGTATTAAAATCAATCAATGTTTATTGTAAGAGATTCTAACCAATAAATATGAATAAGGAGCTCATAAAAGTTATTAAGTCTTGGTTCTTAAGTCCATGCCATAATATTTCTTTGGGACTCGTCACTTTTATATGTATATCTTAAATTTGTCTGTATTTTTATTAGCCGTTTGGTAACAAGTTACAGCCTGCTGCAAAGTTTCCTCACAGTTAATCAGCTTATAACTCTTTCATTGTCACCAACTATTCAATTTCTTTTTTTTTTTTCACTCAGGTAACCAATAAGGTGGAGCTGGATCCCAGACATTTTGTGGACTGGATGCGTTTGGAGCCTCAGTCTATGGTTTGGCTACCTGTTCTACACAGAGTGGCTGCAGCAGAGACGGCAAAACATCAGGCCAAGTGTAACATCTGCAAGGAGTATCCTATTGTAGGCTTCAGGTAAATGGACACACACAGGCCATTTAACATTGAAGTCAATACAAGAGGTGTCTGCAACATGCAACAGGCCACACACACACAAAATGTACTCTATTTGGCATTGTTCTCTCCTGGTTGAGCATAAAGGGCAAATCTGCTCTGGAGGGCAGGCATTTATCTAAATGTCAGCATCTGATGCACCACTGACTAAATACCATCCGGAGGTGTGCAACGTAACACGCACACATGCTCCTAAACACAAAGAGACACTACATGCAGCCACCCAAAGAGCTGATCAACTGGCATACAACATAGAAGAGACCAACCTCTGATACTGTGACAATCACACACGCACACACACAGTCCCCGGAGCTGCCTTTGTTCTATTTGATTACACAACAACATTATTACTTGATGTTTTTAAATGTCCGCTTGAGTAAAAAGCTTTCTGTGAGGCTGGAGATGGGTGCAACAGCACACTAAGTGGAGTCAGGTGGCAGGATTGTCCCCTTCACATCCCTTGCTTTGCCAGCGGAAAGAGAAATGCATTCAGACGTTTGATGAAGCACACACTTCCCAAGTTGTGTCGTTGATCGATGAGAGCCAGTGATGGTGGGAGGGAAAGATGGCAAGCAAGAGTGAAAAAGGAAGGAAAATGCAGAGCAGGCATTTTGTGTGGTCTTGAGACATGACACCAGCTGTGTTCCAAGTAGGTTTCATATTCTAAAGTTACAGCAGTTTTTCACACAGAAAGCATCAAATTAGTGGCACGATTACCTGTGCATTCAAGCGAACTTGTCTTTTGCATGTTTAACATTAACATATTTACGCATGGACCTGCCAGCAGTAATTAAAATTTAATGGCTTCTAAATGTCAGGGAGACCTTC
>JAVQJX010203227.1:0-12364 GCA_036025115.1 Ambassis agassizii
TATTTTTAACCATTCAAGAGAGTATTTTTGCTTAAGAGGAGGGTACTTATGGGGGAGGAGGTCACAGAGCGGTTATTGTTTTTTGTTTATATAATTAATTTTACTCTAAAGGAGGTACACAGGGAGCGAGCACAGTTAACCTGGAGCCAGAACACTGATAGCTCAAGGCCCACAGATTAGTGACCTGATTTTCCCTTTAAAGAGCTTGGAGGGGCGTGTGCCTGTGTGTGTGTGCAGTCAAAGGAAGGGTGAATATTTGTGTGTGTGTGCGTATGTGAGTGTGAGAAGCGAAAGTGGGGTATTAATCATAAACTAACACCCCAACCCCCTCAAGCTCCTCACTATAAAGCAGGCCCTTCGACACTGATCCAAAGTCTGTTTGGTACTTATCCCTCTTTAATGGTTTTTTCAGCTAGGATTTGGGTCAGGGGTGTTGGAAGAGTGAATTCCAGTCAAAATCTCCATCCTATCCAAATGGCTCGTCCAGAAACCCATATTTAACCATTAGCTAAATCACACATTCATCTTCAACAGAAACTGAGGCAGGTGTCAAAAGTCCTGCTTGTGCTCCCACTGCTGAGCGTGATCACCAAGAACATAAATCTCTTAGTGGGCCAATAGGATTACCTGCTGTTCACATAAACAAAAAGATCAACTTCTGAATTCAAGAGGACACAGTGAACATTGATTGACAAGATTGGACAGAATGGCAAATAATTGTCATGATAAAGAGATGCAGTGGTTTCTTAGTTTGATAAAATTCAATAATTTGTCAATGCATCCAATTGAGAAAAAATGTGGCATGCAAAAAATGAAGATGAATGAAATTCTGAATGCATAAAAGATGCATAAAAGTATTTTAAATCCCATTGTACTCTGATCAAAGGAATATGTGTGCAGCAGTAAACACACATGAGCTCTATGGAGTTCTTAATGACCATGGCTACAAGGCACAACACAGGAAGCAGAGCTAGGACAGAGAGAAAAAAGCAGACAAGAGAATTAGCTGCTCTCAGCGGGGTGCTTGATTCCTGTGCTGTGTATACTGTATGCTTGCGTATTAGGGAGCAGTGGGTGGGTAGGAGTGACTCATCCTTATGGTTCAGGGACTGGCTCAGACAGGAAGTGAGGTCACAGCTGGAATGGTAACGGAGGAAACCCACTCACTCGTAGCAGCTCCCCTGACGAGGGTCTGTCCTGAGGAATTTTCAGTAGGCAGTAGTCAACAAAGCTCCGAAAGGTGTCAGACCTGGATGAACAGGAGAGAGTGATGGTGGTCAATGACTCCACTTTATAGTCAAACGTACTTAAATCTGGCATGTAAGGATGTGTAATCTCTTATGTTTCTAATATCACTGACCTAAACCAGAACAATCCTGTGTAATCTTTTAGTGCAGCCCTAAATACAAACCACGTATAGATTATGTAAATATGTGGTACACTAAAATAATAAATGTAGGCCACCCTTTAAAAAATTTAAAAATATGGCAACAAAAAACAAAATAAACTGTATCTAACATCATGTGTTTGGTTTGCAGCGAAAACGTGGCAAAAAATGCTGCACAGGGTTTTAAACTCAGCATGCACAGTGGTCAAAGTAGGTTCAGTAGGTGCAAACACTTATCTACCGAACCTATTCCATCTCAACCTCCACCTTTCCTCTTTTCGTGGTAAGCCCAGGTTCATGAGTGCACTGCAAATGTGTACATAACGTGGTATTGTGCTTGTGTGCTGAACACTATGAATCCAATGTCTCCACTAGTCTAATCTGGCAGGATTTTGCCAATGCCTTGGGCCACTGGGCCTCCTCCAAAAATACCGCAACCCTGTGCTGTCCCAAACAATCGCTCGTCTCAGCACGATGCTAGAAACTAATGTTAATTTTAAAGCAGCCGTTTTTTTTCCATGCAGTCACTGGCAGCAGCTATTTTTAAAAAAAATATGATTTTTTAAAAAAAATGACTCATGATTCTGATGCTCAAAAAATAATTTAGTTATTTAGTTGAGAACTTTGGTGGAAGACTCAGAAGGTCACCGATGCCTACATGCTGCTGTGACGCAGGTAAGCAGCAAAATTCAGCCACTTATGAACTCTACTTAGCAGAGTCAACATATTATATGGAATCTGCACGACTCTGCATGCCCAGAACCTCAGACACATCACCTTCATACCACAGCAGTGATAGCATGACACAAGCACACACAAGTAAATTACATAGAAACTGTCAAAGACAGACTTAATACTTGCTGTTTGCACCAATCACAATCATACCTTGCATACTGTGGTTGCAGCGGCTCAGAGGAGCAGTGGAATATTTGTTGCCTCAGTAAAATTCCTTGTAGTCACATGCCACTTAAGTTTACAGACCTGTCTGTGCATATACTGCTGACTATCCTCTTTTTCTACTGCGCCCAAGTTTACATTAATACATACTGAATTCCCTCCACTTTTACCTCCGAGTTTGTGACAGCTAATACTGGAGAGTAACAAAAAACAATGTGCATATAGAATAATTATCTACAGTATGTGGAAGTAAGATTTTCTAGGTTTACTTCTTAGTTAAGAATATATTTTATATTTAATATTTTTTATGTTTGAAATTCAACAAATTCTCCATTTCTGATACAAACTTAACATATAAATGTAAAATTTTACAATAATGTCTGCTGGTCTTGACTGAAAGAAAAGTTGCTTTTTCAAACAATGTGAGTTAACATGGTGTTGCAAAAAGGACAGCAAAGGGTTGGTTTAAACCTGCTGCCCTAAATTAAATTGCTTTTGATGTCTGGAAGGACAGTCCCAAGAGAATCTATTAGCATCCAAGTCATGAGCTGTGAGGCTGAAAACTGCATAAAGTTATGCACAAGGCAGTCTGTTTTCCCACATTACATTTGGAACACCTCATCTGTGTACGGAGAAAGATATTAGTTAGATATGGTATGCAAAAAAGTTTTTGAATAATATTAGAATAATCATAGTGCTTTGTTTTAATCCTGACATATATTAAAAAGAAGAGTTGCAGTCCAGTACAAATGATCTCGGTAGTTACATAGTATTTCTTTGGTAGAGGTTTCCCTGGTAATTACATAAGAGACTTAAGAGTGTGACCTTGCACAAGGCCTGTCGCAGGGATCACAGGTCATGCAGATTAACACAGGGATGTCTTACACAGACTGAGCCCAGACCGGATTGGGCTTTAATATTCACAGTTGACTGGAGGCATTGTGTGACTGGATTTTTTTACCTGGATCATTATAATATTAGCAAATTGAAGAGTGTTGTGCAAAGACAGATTTTTTTTATATTAAAAAAGAAAGTTAAAAATAACCAAAAATTAAATGGTAATATATATTAAACTCACCACTCATTGGACTGCAGCGTGGGAGAGTCGTTCTGGGCGATATGATATAAGGCACTCATGGCATTCATGTTGAACAAGGGGGGTTTACGCTCCGCTATGATAAACAAAGAGGAAAATTTAAGTTTTCACAATAAACAATCTTTTAAAGAACGAGGCAGACTTGGAACAAATTACTTGTATTTTTGTTGTTGTTTTAGTAATCACTGTAATCAGCTTTTCTCCACTGAATTCCTGACTGTATGAGTCAATAGACGAAGGTATTCTTTTGATCAATGGCTCACCTAGTTCAATACAGGTGATCCCGAGGGACCAGATGTCCACTTTCCCCTCATACTGACCCTCATCCATGGCTAGGATCACTTCTGGGGCCATCCTAAGGACAGAAAGAGGCAGACACACACATTCAAATGTGCACACATACACAGTCACACACACACACACACACACACACACAAACTCACACACAAAGACTTCATTAAGTATGGAGAAAAATCCATGAAAATGTCATAATCTGCTAAGCTTCTCAAAGCTTTTAAAGACTCTGCTATGCTGTGATAGAAGCTCAGTTTTTTTGGAATTTTCTGTATAGTACGAGTGTTTCCATAAATGTAGTGTGTGACCGTTCATCCAGTTGTTTGTGTGATAATTTCACACGCGATCAAAGCTGCCAAGAGTGTGCAAGGGACTCTTTCTGATGTGAGACAGTTGGTTACGATAGCTTCAGTGTGTGTGTCTTTACAGACATTTAATATTTAATGTTGTCAACTCATCAAGCTGTATAGTGCTGCCTTTTTGTCACTGAGAGAGATGGACCAAGAGATGTGCAAGAGGGAGCGCTGTCACTGATGGTGACCAGTAGTGATTTGAAACAATCCGTGGATGAATGACAATGATCTTTCTTACTAATTTCACAAGAAAGTCAAATTGTTATTGTTTCAGTTTCAGGGGACAGTGACTCATACAATTATTCAGTCCCACAACATGAAAAATTCACATACTGCAAAAACAAACAAAGGCAACACATGCTAAATAATTTGCAGTTTCTGTGTGATAGAAAACAAACACTAAAAAATAACAAACACAAAAAAATGCATCATCGCTGCTGTATACTGACCAGTAAGGTGTTCCTACAAAGGAGTTGGCAGGTGAGGCAATGGAGGCAGAGCCAAAGTCAGCCAGTTTGACTTGACCGAGCTCAGTCAGCAGGATGTTACCAGCTTTCACATCTCTGGACAGGAAGAGGGTTACAAAAAGAGAATATGTAACCAATATGCATATGTAGCAGTCATTTTGATGACATTAAAACCCACAGTGGCAAAAAATATCCATATGCGTCATGTGTATTGTCAGTGAGGCAAGTAAAACAGTGATGTTCTGATTTTTTTATAGCTTAATTAGTACAAACGGCAATAGTCTTGCCAAATCTTATAAAGTTTTTGGGAAATGTTTGAATCAAACACACAATTGACTCACCTGTGTATCATATTATGGGAATGTAGGTAAGCCAGTCCTTGCAAGGCACCGTGGGTAATGGCAGCAATTTCCACCTCTTGGAGTGGTTTCTTATGAACTTTGGCAGAAATAAGGAGAAATTAATTCAGTTGGAGCACTCTGATGTCAAAATATACTGAAAGCTAAACCCCCACATAATTAAGATCCTGCTACGTGCAGGTGATCAGATCACCACAGAATTACAATTTGAGTCGTAAAAAAACGACCCAATTTGCAGATACCATGTAGCAATAAAATGGCATTCCTTTGGCGTCTACCATGTTGATAAATTTTAAACTGTTACAGGCTCCCGAACTGCCTCCCTGTGGACTGTTGTAACAACAGTGAGACTATGTGCCAAGGCAAAAGGTCAAGGCAGAACTGTGACCGAGAAATTTCATAAAAAGGGTAAAGTCCTAGAAACAGGCAGAGGCCAACTGTCATGAGTGTGTATTCTACGTCAGTCGTGAGTACACACATAGGTGCTTAAAATAACACATTAGTTTCAGGTCAGGAGTGGTTAGAGGGTGAACAGTTCAGGATGCTTTGGAAAGTGGAAAATATTCTTTTGGTCTTTACAAAAAAGTAGATCAGCTAGATATAAAATCTGACAGGCTGTTTTTATTATTCAAATCATGTAGATTCAACTTCCATTTATCTTATTCCATCTATTAAAATCACAGGAAATATTTAATGTGGTTCACCTGAAAATGAAGCCTAAAACTAGACAAAATAAACAGAAAACATGAGGTTTGATGGGTTAAAAGATGACTGGTGCAAGCTCTTCCTTATGTCCTCATGAAGGCCTCATGGTCAGTGCACTGCATAGAGGCTAAATTAGCTCAAAAAAATAGTTTGTGAGAGTTGATTTTTGTACAATAACAAAATGACTGAATAATAAGTGAGTTCTGATTTTAGAAAAGGTTGCCTAACTATATTTTCTCAGGGTCTTCTTTGTAAAAATGTTCTTTAACAAACTGATGTTCCCAATAAAACAGATTATGAAATACCAGTATGTGTGCATACATTAAAATTTAATAAACTTACTCACCCTCTAGTAAATCTGATGCGGAACCCAGGCAGTACTCCATCACCAGCTGAAACCAAACACAGTTACAGATGAATAAATACAGCTTCAGGTTAAGTTTTCCTCTGTTGTAAACCAATTACAACACACAAGCAGAAATAGTGGTAATACACAGTCACAGTGTAAAACATATATAAATTACGGAAAGAAAAACAAAGAGGGAAACAATCAGAGGAAGACAAGGAGAGAAACTAACAATGAAGGGAACTAGAAGAAAAGATGTGGAGAAGGATCCACTAACCCAGGCAGTGTTGTCTTTCAAGTAGCAGCCTTTGTACTCAATCGTGTTTGGGTGTCGCAGCTGTACCAAAAACTTGACTTCCTTGATGATGTCCTGCCACTTCTGCCAAAATAAATTCAGACACACAGATGGTTACACGCAAAAGGTGCAATCCTATTATCATTTGAGTGAGCTTTGCTGTGACTTTAATTGTAGTGGAACAGCTGTTGCCTCTGTGGTAACCACTCATACAGGTATTATGGTTTCTTTTATGCCTCTCACTCTATTGTAAAGTGACAGACAGGAAAGTTTTTATGTCACTGCAGCAACATCAATAATAAACAAATTGAGAGCTAACTGCTCTGCTTCACTGAGTTAGGTAACAATCTGACAATGTCATGCAAAAGTCCTCACACAGTCCTCCTCACTCACTGGTTTATAAAAAATTTACAAAAACAGAGAGATGTGGGTTCTGCTTTACTTATTTTCTCATTATGAGTCATTTCATGTGAGTAAGACATATTTACACCAGAGAAGAATCAATCTACTTGAGGATGTGGTTCAAAGATGGTGATGCATTCACATGGCATGTGTCTATATGCTCCTTAGTGTGGTGAACATACTTCGGTAGTCTGCTTGCCATTATAGGACATCTTTTTGATGGCCACCACCTCGTTAGAGTAGGAGTTGCGAGCCTGAAAGCAAAAATGCAAGGTGATCAGAATCTATTAAATGTTTTGTAACTTCAAGCTTTCACAAAAAGCAGAACAATTGTCTTCCATTGAAATAATCACAAGACATCTTCTTTTTTGCTCCCTTGGCCATAAAGCTCCATAAAAAGACTTCCGCATCAATAAATTAAAATCTCGGGCACATTAGTACACATTGCTCACCATCAAGAGAGGGAAAGCAGAAACATACTGCTTAAAAAGTAAATTCATGGGTTAACGTGTAGCAGTGTGAGAATTTCTATTAAAATGGAGAGCTGTAAAAAATAAAAACATGGCATACAGTATTATCTACACCCTACAACAGAGATAAAATGGCAAAATGTAAATGAAAAAGGAACTTGTGTTGCCTTAAATGATATCCAGACGTGAACAAGATAAGTCTGAGACATGTTAAACATTATGCACAGCAGTCTGTTGTCAACCTTATTTGAATCTGAAACAAATCTTCAGCTGATCAGGCAGAGTGGAGGTACATCAAATGTTTGCATGGTTTATCTGTAGCTACTGTAAGTGTTTGAGTCGCCTGTCCACATCTACATCCCCATGTTAAACCCACGTGTTAACCTTGCAGGCATTTGGCCCCAGAGATAGCTATGCTATGGCTCAGTATAAGCCCTTATCTCTGCTTCATCCCACTTACAAATGAATGGGAATTTCATGTTGACATTCAAATGGAATTACAGTAACAGCAGGCAACAGAGTATTCCCATTTGACTTTTTTTTTCAGATTAATTTGATCCCTATGATTGCCTGTCAGTCCATGCATAATAGCCGTTTCACTCTGTGGTCGGGTATATTGTAGGTGGATGGATATTAAGAAGAGGAAACAAAAATCATGTAATACTAAAATATTGAAATGCATTCAGGCTAATTGTCACTGCAAAAGAAAGGGTGTATCAGTGTATCAGTAATTGCAATTGTCTAATTCAATGCACATTATAGTCATGTGTTAAAAGCCCTTCGTGATAGGACTGTATACTCAGCAGGGGATTTCCACTTGTTCTATTCCATAATGGAAATCCTCATTAGTCTTTACGTAAACTATGAATGCACATTCAGTTGCATGAATTTATTTGACTACACATGCACATACAGTAATAACCTAGAGAATATGCACACACAGACTGGTAGCTGCATATCCCTATGCTATCCAGCATTTTATCCGTTGTTATTTAGTACAGTATAAATGCAGTTCTGTTGTCTGGATATTATCTCTATTGCATTCCTGTAACTATCCCAATCACCTTTTAGCACTGAACTTTGCATTTTGCATGTATCCAACATATGTTAGCAGATGCATGATTTTAAGGATGAATCAACAAACTGTGTTATCTGCTGCAGACAGCATAAGTGTGTCAATGAGCAAAGCACTGGCGTCAGGGCAGGATTTAGAGACACACTGGAGCCTGTTAGCCAGACGGACATGGCCACCAGGGCTACTAGTGATGTATTGGGGCAGTGAGTATGTGTGTGTGTGTGTGTGTAAATGACATGGAATAGAAGGGGTTAGTAAAGCCTTAGCAGCCAAGAAAATCCTGCCCCTGTATCGACAGCTTCTCTGTTTTTCGATACGAATACAACAGCTGTCTTACAAGGCAGGGAGGAGGCTTATCGCCCACAGCCCTGCATCTGGAGGAGAAGAGAGAACAGGAGAGAAGAGGAGACGAGAGGAGAGGTGGAACGAGCAGAGAGATACAGCATGCTTTCATCCCCCTCCGCCATGCAGCTTTAGAATCAAAGGCTTGATGAGTAATTAGTGATGATGAGATTAATAAGAAAAGCTACAGAGTGCTGAGAGGGAATCTGTCTCTACTTAATTGCATTCAAAGAGCCATCATGTAGCATACTACATTTGCAGCATGCAGAAAACATTGAATCAAAAAAGGAGTATGTTGGGTATTAATAACAAATTAAAACTGTGCTTTAATAATCACCATAAGAAGGATGGTGTAAAAGTGAAAATGTCTTTTTTTAAATAAAAAAAACAAGTTAGAGGACTTCAATAGAGGAGTACTTAAAATCCAGTTTAGATCCCTAAATCTGAGCTCAAACCTTATTCAAGGACTGAACAGGAACTTACAAAGTAGACGGCCCCGAAGCTGCCATGTCCGATCTCATGTAAGTCACAGAAGACGTCCTCTGGGTCATCTTTGAAGAAGAGGTCGGCCAGCTCGGGGTCCTTCAGCACTCCTTTCCGTGTGGACGACGGCATTATGGGCTGGACATGGGCTAAGCGCCGGGCACCACGCTCACATACACACGACTGCTGCTACTACCGCCACCAGATGTCCACGACGGGCCCGGCATTGGCCAGCTAGACCTGGGAGGGGAACAAACAAGTCAAGACAGCATACGATGAGCTGATGATATGTTAATTGAGTACACTCCAAGGGATAAGACTGTGACATTTGTTTCCTTGCATGCATGCTAAAGCATTAAATTACACTGACACACATACAACTTGGATGGTCACTGATACCTTGGAACATCTAGACATTGTTTGATCTAATGTTACTTCACAGACCCTTCTAAGAATATCCACATATCATTTGTGTGTCTTTCTTTGGGTGTTTGTATTTGTGTCTCATTGATGCTGATAGGTGATCAGACAGAAAAAAAGACATTCATATGACGACGGCTAGCTGTCTAGTCCTGCTGCTCATCCAAGTCACAGTCACACTAACATACTCATACAAACACGCACGCACATGCTTGACAGCTGAAGTTGAGTCACTGATGCATCATTTCCACACATTCAAACAGTGTAACAGTTGCTCATGTGCATGCAGACACACACGAATGCTGAACGTTTTGTATCACAAGGCTGCAGCCGGGCCGTCAAGCGTGTACGCATCCTGGACACCCTGCTCCAGTTAGCTTCGCTGCACATGCAACACACAGAGTCTCACAACATCTCTCTGATTCCAGTGTCTCTTTTTCTTGCTCTCTCTCTTTTTTTTCTGTCTACCATGAAATCTGTGTGCACATCGGCCAGATGCAGCAAGCAAATCTGGCTCCAATGGCCTGACCCACACAGAGGAAGCTGACATACAGGCAGAGGCAACAACACACACAAGCACCCAGGCCAAGACACTAAGCATCAGCATCATCCTAATCCCCTGCTCTTAAAGGGATCTCCGCCATCATATCCACTCCAAAAATATCATTCTTAAAGGCAAAGTCCTGGAACCAGACACATGAAGACAGTCGTCTGGAGGTGTTGAGTGACATTAGGTACAGTATGGGAATCTAAGGTCACAACAGTATGTTGAAATATTACACTTTTCTTCCCTTTTCTATGTAGAACTTACATAGTCTGCCTTTCTGCTCAAACTAGTCACATCTTCATCTAAACGAAGAAATTATAAAATATGTGAAGCATACAATGCCTGCGAGCTCAAGTGTAGCTTTGAGGTTAAACATCATCATTCACTCTACAAAAAGACACAAGGCTCAAGGCACCTTTAAGCATTTCTGTAATACTCATAAGTAAAATAATCAAGTGATGAATAATTATTTAAGTTGTAAAAAAAGGTTAGTGATTATTTACTGTTAAGATTTTGAGATCCTTAAGGCCTGAATCCCAAACAGTAATTGGACATAGTAATTAAATTAGACACTGAACTGAAAGGGTGAACCCATAAAATCAATATTTAAGCAGTTTCTTCTCATTGTTCATGTTTATTTTCAGCACTTTCCATTTTATCAAAGAAGAGATTTTAAAATCCTTCTACTATGGACTATTAGACTAAAGTCGCTGCCCTAAATACATCTCTGATTTTCTTATATGTTATGAGGCATCCAGACCCCTCAGGTCATCTGGGACAAGCTTAGTCAGTGTGGCCAGGATTAAAACCAAGCAATGTGAAGCAGCTTTTGGTTTCTACAACAAGCTTCCTAAATACCTGACGTTGGCCGGAACCGTCAGCTAATATAAATTTGGACTTAGAATAAAATAGTTGTCTGTGACTTTACAATAAAATTAAAATGCAATGTCTGCTTTTTTTATCTTTTAAATGCAAATGAATGATGTAAACGAGTTGTAAACTAGCTATGCCCCGTTGAGCCTTCACATTGTCACTGTATAATTAGTTCTTCCCCTTTTCACATTAATATACCAATATGAAAGGTGATACGAATCCTGTACATGCCAAGAAAACCACAGCAGTGAGGCACACGCTCCTTCTTGTAATCTCCTGTATATATGAACATTTCCTGAATCACTGTAAAAGCTTGAGGGAATTTACAAAGCTCCTATATGATCCAAGCATTGGGAAAGCTGCCTGAATAAAATCAATTTCATGGCATTTAGCTTTGATTTCCCTCTAAGAATTCTGCTTCGAAACAGAAAGTTTAAACACACACAATAAAGTGGTTTCAGCTTTACCTGATTACATAACGTGGCTTTTCTGAGCTCCCACTGTCTATGACACGTATATGTGTGACGCATGATGAGTGAACTATGTACACCATAGCGATGTAAGCCATACATCCTAAGGGTGTAGTTTTTTTTTTATATTTACTATTCATTCTACTATTCATCAGAACTTGGTTATTAGACATTCACTTCATGTGCAGTAATTCAATTGACTTTTTTGGCAGTTTTGTAAATGGCCATTAGAACAGTGTTATTTTATTATGTGCATGTTAAATCATTTGCAACATTAATTAATTAATGTAACACAACAACACAATCGAGCGCCTATCCACAAAATACAGCAGTGAAAGACAACTTTATATCTGAGGTTTTGTTGGATTTCATTAGATTTCCAGTGTGTTTTCACTATTGACCTACAATATGAACCCTTGTGTGTGCCCATGTGTGCGAGTAACTGTGTTGTCTGTGTGTCTCCTAGTTGCATCAGCCCTGTCTTTCTCTCATCTCTGCGGCTTAAGCTTTCCAGATAGCTACTAAAATAATGGCTTGACACAACCTCTATCTCAACTCTCTCCCATTTCCCATCAAAGACACACAACACACACATGCAGACAAACAAAGATGCTGCTCATATTACTAGAAAATGAAAAAAACTACAAAGTAAGAGAAAAACTAAAATTGGAGAAAGGCAGAGTAAGACAATTAGAGAGAAAGGTGTGCCAGACCTATTGCAAGTGAGCTATACCCCGTGTGATGGAGCTTTGAAAGCAGATCTAAACTGCAATGATGGAAAAAGTCAGTAAATGGGTAAAAGAGAAAGAAATGACCATGAATGGAGCAAATAAACAGCGAAGTGTGAGACTCCACACCTCCCTCTCATACTCATTTCCACGCTTTCTCCTCCTCCTCCTCCTGATGCAATGTGTCAACAACAGGTTGTAACATGGGGGGCTTCATAAAGCTATTACTAGCCCAACAAAGCCTAGTGTTTGGACAGTTTACGGTGTGTGTGTGTGTGTGTGTGTGTGTGTGTGTGTGTGTGTGTGTGTGTGTGTGTGTGTGTGTGTGTGTGTGTGTGTGTGTGTGTGTGTGTGT
>JAVQJX010203283.1:0-11699 GCA_036025115.1 Ambassis agassizii
TAACTACCTAATCAATTATATTTATTTGATTATATTTGTAATGATGTTTGTGCTTCTCTGTCAGAGGTTAATGACCAGGATCTAAAGGGTAATTACAAGTAAATACTAATTTATAAAGCATTGTCATTTGATATGACTAATGGCAGTTTTGTTGATTTGGGATTGAAATGAATGAAAGGGTTAAAGGTCATGGTCCATAAGTCAAAGGTCATATGCAGCATTATCACAACCTCAGTGGCTACAAAGCATTTATCACTTTTTTTCTTGATTGCTCATGGGAGATAATACAAAAAATCATTTGCTGTGTTTTAGAATGAATGTTCTGGAATAATCAGAAGTCTAACTAACCTGTTATGCTGATTTTGGCAGACCACTTGGAAGTCCCATCCAGCACAGCCTGCTTGCCGGTTTTCAAATGGCTAGTGAACTCCTCTTTGGAGACTTGGAACATCTCCTGAATCAACTCAAAAACTTCAGGGCGGTTCTTCTCTCTTATCTTCATGCGCTCTTTCATAGCCATGATGATATTCTGAGTCTTGTCTTCTGCCCCATGCTTTGAGCTCTTCTCCACGGCCCCTAAAAAAGACCAAGAGTTCAGGTTTGGTAGGCCACATAATGCCACTAAATAGGGTGTTTGTATCTCTTAGACTTCCTCAAAGCACTACAAGGTGAGGAGTGTACAGTCAGTTGTGTGTGTTGTTTTTTAATATGAATGTGTAAGACAGAAGAGGTGCATGTGGCGGTTAATGCTTCAGATCTGTGTATCATGTATCCACAATGTGTTCATGAGTGCAGATGGAAAAGTGATAAAGATGAATCACAGTTTGAACTATAAAACATTGTTATGCTAGTATGAACCCCTTATAAAACACTGAGATTTATAACAGCCATGGTGTAGCTAATCCACTTAAAGTGTGAGAGCATTGCCGTGAGGATCATCCTGTATCTTCCATGTCACATTGTTCGTATTAGTCTACACTGTAAGGACGGGGGGTTGCCTGATTGAAAAACCTGATTGGAAATGGCAATGAGTGAACATGCTGAGGGAGAGGTGTAATTGCATCATGTAGTAATGAACACATAATGTATTATAGCATCATGTGAAAAAGTAGAATGTTGTGGAAAAAAATAATTAACCACAAACATTACAGATACATTAAAGTATCTAGCATAACCTGCTATCATATGTTTTTCAGTTTAACAGGTTTGATCATGATTTAACATGTCGATGAAGATTCTCAGTTCCAGACCCAGAGCATTTTCAAAGTGTGTGTGTCTAAAAGTCCAGATGCCCAAATCACTTCCACCCATCATTCTCTCTCACACACCTATAAACCACCATACCCATAAGTATACACATATATCAATCAGTACACATGAATCAATTTGACTTACTTTGTAAACAATCTGCATTGAGCAGGTCCTGGCACTTCTCGTGGCATTTAACGCCACATTCTGAGCAGCGCATTCCCTGACGGGCAATGCCCCACAGAAGACCCTCACACTCATGGCAGTAGGTGGGTGCCGTTGCCGTCCACACCTCGAAGTTATGGGGTGTTGTCGATGAAATTGGGTAAATCAAGGCTTGCAGAGTTTTCTTGAGGACGTGTTGTTTCTAAAAAGGAAGGAAGTAAGGAGGAAAGAAAGAAACGTTAATAATAAAGTATGAACACCATGATGAAAAGAATGCAGGTAGAGAAAAACTGTTGCAACTCTCATGACACCCTGAGCCAGAGAAAATAATATTTCATCATAACAACTTCAAAAAGTTAATAAAAACAAGTTCTTAAATTGCTTTTGAGAAATTTTCGATACACCTTGAGATCAGCACTCTAGGCTGAGGGACCACAATAACCTGATATAATTACATAAAGTTTAAGTCTTAGCTTTAACACCAAAAATATAACACTCAGTTTGAAATAGACTTCTGAACAAACTCAAGTTTTTTATTTGAGAAGGTGATCTAACAGACTCATTTTCCAATAGATAACCTGCAAGAGGTTTAGTCCCTTTCAGATTCCCTTATCATCAATGGGGAGGTCAACCATATGAGAGTAAATTAGCTTCACATCTCATTAAGCTTAGATTAACAACATCTTTAGCCCACATGCTTTGTTCACATTGAATGGTTTGCTGACTAAAGCTCCTCCAGACCAAATACTAAAGTCTACAAGAGACCTGTCTAGACTGATTGCTGTGTAACAAAGCCTCTTCAAATTGAATGCTTTACTGCAGCAGCCTTGCCATCCACAAGAGCTGGACAACGGGCAGGCACTTGCCAATTCTTGAAAGCGGAATCAATGCATGCTGTAAATAAGGTTTTTAAAAGTGAGCATTATCCAGATTGAGAGAGAAACCAAGAGGGTAAGAAGAAAGAATAAAATAAATCTTCAGGAAGTACCCGTTCTCCACTGCTAAGCTCTTCCCCTCACCAATTCTCCTCTTTCCCTCCCGCTACTGTCTGCCTCCAGTGTGTTGATAATGTGTTTTAACACCTAAACAGTAGCTCCACACTTTACCAAGACAACTGCCTTCTCTTGCACACAAACAAGTACAGCACATACACATTAGTAAAGATCATTAAATGACAACAGACGACAGGGCATTGTGAAACTTTGCTGATACAACAGAAATGCTGCTGAGGGCCTTTACTGATTCCCCTTTTAATCTGATGGTGATAAGATGAAACAGATGTTTGAGATCCATCCTCAACTCACACACAAGCTAGACTTAAGCCTGATTTATACTTCTTCATCCTGTACACAGCTCAGACCTCGACGCATGGCCCTATGTATGGGCCTGACGTGCACATCCCAGAAATTCTCATGTAGAAATGTTACTGCTGCTATTTCAGCCTAATCGCCACTTTTTAAACTCAATGTGACAACAGACGTGTTGGACAACAACACACAGAAAATACAACACGATGTACTCTCTCTCTCATTGTTCACCAAAAGAGGAAGTGCCACAGACTTTCAGAATTCAATGAAAGAAAATCACCCCTACTTAAGCAGTGAAGCAGCCAAACCGTAATGTAATACTGACAGCATGTAGAAGATGATTTTCTTAAGCTAACAAGACTCAAGGCGATTCTACAGTATTTTCAGCTGTTGATTTAGCTGTGTAATATCTGTATTATCATCTTCTCTTGACCCCCCAGTCAAATGTTTTTTTTTTCATATTCTTTTACCTTTCTCCGTCTCTTCATGGTGCAGCAGATGTGAGGTGAGAACTGACTGTGTGTATCTCATGTGTTACACTGTGAGGTAACCCTGGTGATTTTCCGCAAGACACTGCTGGAACTGACTGACAGCTGCAGCCTGTGCCTGAGAGCAACATGACAAAGAAGAATCTAATCTCTCCTCCTCCTTTCACTCCTCCTTTCCAATTTCACCACCTATTGTCCTTGTCAACTTCATTGACACTGCTATCCTTCCTATCCTGTTCCGGCCTTCTACACATCTAATCTTCTGTGTTAACTACATTTAGCTCTAACAAAGAATCTTTGTTTGTTTTAACTATCTGACAAAGCATAACATGTATACATTTGTTATTTAAGTCGCTATGACAGTGTGACATTCTGTCTGATTCACTAAAACCTGCAAAATCACAGAGAAGAGTTTTCAAATAATTTATTTTGTTGCTAAAAACCTGCCTGATGATATCTGAGCTGACTTATAGCAACACATCACCTCTTATTTCCAGATACTCATTGACCAATGTCAGGTCATAGTTTCCTCCCTCCTTTGTTAAGTCCCTGCCTTGTCTCAGCAGGTAAGCGCAGCCTGACTTTATGTTTACTGTCATTTGTTAAAAGACTCTAGTGCTCAGATCACATGCAGTTCAGAACATTAAGTGGACATTAAGCACACAAGCAGTTAGCCGGCCCACACATGTTTCTTTCTGCTCTAAAAAGCATGACTCAGAAAGACTCAGAAATAACCATGAGCTGGGCAGAATTCTGCAAGTAAAAAATTCTAATCCAAATATAAAATACAAATTGAAAGAGCAAAGGGGAAGAGATTTTGCAGTGGTGATTTAAAAAGGCAAGGGGTCTTTTTCTATAGGGAAAGCTGATTCAAGCAGATTCAACATGGCTGCCTGTAACATCATCATGATGATAAATCACTCTTGGCTCTGATCTTCTCTAATTCTCTCCAAATTTCATCTTTTGCAACCCCACCCCTCTGTCTTAAACAGCATATGGTTGTTTACCAAGTCCATGTGCAGTTCTCACAGGGAAGCACTCTCCTGGACTTAATGCAGCAGATAAAACTCTGACATCTGCTTGTCCTACTTACCAAGACAATCTACAGCTCTGCTCACAAATCACTTTCCCTCCACCAAATATTTAGGTTCTTTGTGTAGGCCCTTAATCAGAATATCAGATATCCATGCCCAAAGTTCATTCAGTCATTGCTTTCCACTGCAGCACAATCTCCAACATTAAACAGACTCTGCTCCCTTCCTACACCAATTAACATGCTGCATCACTTCTGTCTCATCTAGGACATGAGTTGTTCATCCCTAAAGCCTCTTTAATCAAACTCATGGCTCTTACTAAGCAATTGAGACCAAGTCCCTGTAAGGCAACTAGGCATGTGGACCACAAGGAGCAAGTCAAGTGTATGAAACAGATAAGTGATATGAAAAAACATACACAAATCAGTGAGCATAAATGGAAGACCATACTGAGGGTCTCTTGAAAAGATTAAATCTCTGCACAATATGTACAGAGTACATTTGAATCCAGTAATCTTGTAGGCTTAGGCAGCTCCTTGTTGCACATCAGCGGATATGAAACTGTCTGCTTGTTTGCTTTGCTGAGAAATTGCTTTCTCCTGCTGTTTGCCTCCTGTTACGCCATCTTCCCTCTGGGAGGGAAGAATTGCAATCAATTAATGCAGAGAGAGCTTTAGAGGTCAACACAAAAGTGTCTCACACCATCGACTGAGACATTCTGCCCCTTTTCCATGGCTCAATCACCCTCAATATACAGTGCTTATTATTAATCTAAAAAGTATGATTTCATGATGCTTTCTAAAGTCAGCCAAATGACCTGACAGATGGAGCACATCAGAAAGAGTGAGCAGGTCACAAGAGAGCAATTTAATAAACTACATGGTTTAGACCAAGAGACAGGAAGACAAAGATATGATGGCACGCTATATGTACAATCTAATTGATAAATGTCAATAACTTATTGACAATAATAACTCATTCATTTCATTTGTGTTCCTGGCAACATAACACCACACACTGAAGTACAATGTTTGCAGCAAACAGCTATAAAAGTTTGTCAGTGTTCCAGCACTCTGCTCCCAACACCGCCCTAAAAAATAATGAGAACATGCATCCAGCATCCCTTGTCCCAGCAGATCCCTCCATTACCCACTAAGACACCACAATATAAGTGCACAATGACTTCCATATACTCACCAGCTCCTCATTATTCAGGGTAGATCGGTTCACCAGAGCGAACGAGATGCCTGCCTTTCGAGCAGTTAGAGTCTGAGGGAAAGAAAGGAAACGAGATGGGATACATTATTTTATCAATCTGTGCTTTTTTCTGTATGATTTACACACCACACCCAAGATTCTCATGAACATTAAGAAACACAGCAGAGAGTAAGCTTACCAAAGCCTGTGTTTTCCAGCAGATCGTGAATAGAGAATGAGGGAAAGAAAAAAAGAATTAGAACTGAATTAGTCAGTGAGTGTGAGGATGAATTCTGAAAGCACAAACAGCAGAGGAATTGACTTTATTATCCATACTGATTACACAGGTGTCTCAACTGCCATGCAGGACTGCTGGTTAAGGCATAGAGCTCTAGAAAGATTCAACTAGTCATCAAGTGAGATTACAGCCGCCGCATGATTCTTTATCCACTCATGCATTGGAAGTTACTAAACTGCAGTCATGCTTGGCGTTTATATTCAGTTCTCTGTTGGATGAAGCTTTGATCATATTTTCTGCTGTCTGTTCTGCACAATAGTTTGACACAAACAGAGAAACACAAGATGCACACACTCATGTATGGGTGAAGCCAGTTGTACTGCACAACACCAACTTGCGCTCAGACACATTTAAAAACACACACGCTCACACAAAAAAACTTCCAAAACAGACAAACTTACTCAAACACGAACCTGTACACTCATACACAAAACACTCACACAAACACAAACATGGAACACACACACACAAATACACACATATACATAAATTAGCTCTTATATTGATATCCATTGAGTCTGGGTGAGCAAAGATTGAGAAACATTTATCCCATACTGAGGGAAGTTATGTAACAAAGGAATGCAGACATGGACAGCTGACAATATTGGATCAGTCTTTACCACGACCCCCTTGTCTGTACAGCCCAGCTATGGTAAAGATCCATGAAAGCCATGGAGAATGTAGGAGGGAACGTGACCTCTACATGAACTGTGAGTGTTGATGTAAGTTTATCAACATGCACCAGCAATGCTGAGGTTGCTGCGGGCAATACAGTAAGAACCTGCATCCAGATGTAATCTATCTATTCAGCTATAATGTGGTGTTTAACCAACTTTTGTGACTCAATCAACTTTTTTTGTTGTTGTTTCAGTTTTTACATCCCACAATAATATGGGGGACCCCTGCTGTCCTTTCCAATCAAACGCTGTTGCTGCCCTGAAGCAATCACACAGCAAATGGGGGACATTGACAAAGGAGAGGCATGAAAGGGAACCAATTAGTTTGCCGACTACTGACTTCATCCCAAGTGTAAAAGGCTTGCTCATTGTCACCACTTTTACATGATTTAAAAGCCTCACACAGTTAAATCAGAAGTCAATGAAGTCTCACAGATATATTTTTGGGTTGAGTTGTCAACATTTCAAGTTAAATACAATTTGTTTTGATACCCGCCGAGCAACAAAAAAAAGGGATGGAAAATGGCAAGCATCGGCCAGGCTGAAATCTGACAACTCACTGAAAAATATTACCCATAGCTGTTATGGGTCTATGTAGGAATGGCAGATATACACGTAAAATTCAAAAAAACTAAAAATTAAAAAACGACAACCCATACTTACCAAGACATTGTTGGTTATTAATTTCATGAGAGATATGGACAAATACAGCATCAACTCATGTTGTTCACCGTGATATAAACATTCATCAGCATCTATGTGTATGACATCATTTTCATTTTGTATTATTTCAAAATATGTTTTAAAATGTTTAAATAGGTTGCTTAAAGAGATTTATATTAATATATTTTTTTAATGTTTTGGCTAAAATACATGAAGATGAGAAACAAACAGACACAAGACAGAGACTGTACAGCACATAATGGACGAACAGTTATAAACAGACATGAATATTGGCATCACAACAGACTGTTGTCATTCAGAAACACTAGCCATGTGGCACAGTGTTAAAGTGGACTTGACTGCAACAGGCTTCTCTGTGGGATATGTTATGACACATTATGCTGCTATAAAAACAAATGGTGCAGCATCACTGATGACCCTCTCTAGGATAATTAATCAAACTACAGAGTTATGGCTAAGGTTACATTTAACATTCCCATAAGACAGTACTCTAAACAGCCAGAGTTTTAAGTGGATGCTTTTATCACCAATCAGCTCTTTAGTAGCTTAATTTTATCACAATGGATGTGAATCTGTTTCTGTTAGAGGAGCATTTAAGATGTGGATGAAGATTCTCAGTCATCCAGGTCATTTTCATTTAAAAGGCTGAAGCGAGGCAACTGGACTTTTAGAATTTAAGTAGCATTTACGGTAAACAATTTAAATCATCACAACTGTTTCAGTAAAAGTGTAGTTAAAACAACAAAACTGGACAAAGTTTCTTTTTAATGACTATATTGTTGCAGGACATTACAGAAAATTATATTATCATAATAAACAAACACTGTCACTCTGAGGCACTTCCACATTTTATCAGTTTGCCAATAAAATACATTATTGTCTTCAGCTGGGGCCCATACTCACGCTCAGCAGGATTCCACTACAGTGGTATAAACATGTGGTCACTTTGATAGATTCCACATAAATCAAACATAACCTTGTTTGAGGCAGATGACTCACCAGGTCTCGGACAAGAGGCACTGTCCTCTTGCGGCGTAAATCTGGCATGCTGTCAATACCATAAAGAATACTGCCAGCCCTGGAGAAGCAGACAGATTTAAGGTGTATTAATATCATAATAATGCCATGCTGGGGGAGACATTACAACACTGAAAGGGGGGCCTTGATTTACACAGCCAGTAAACACCATGGATCATGCCTCCTTCCTACCCTGTCTAACCCCCTTCCTCTTCCTCTTTGCATGGTGCCGACCACCTGCACTAGAAATCTGAGTAATCCTTCTCAGCCTCTGCTATCTGTGTTATCTGTTTTTACAGGGTACAGCTGCAGAGGTGTCTGTTATTGATACATATTACACCTATTACTGGATTTATATTGCTTTTATAGTATGCTGAATGCAAGACTCTTGGTCCCCTGTAGCAAAAACACATGCACAATCAACTGCCTCCTATCTGCTGTGTTCTGCAACACGTCAGCTCCAGTTTTCTATCTTCTAACTCCCTTGTAAACACTCAACAGCCTCTTCATTGCTCTCCCACCAGTCTTGTTCCTTTCCTGTAAGGCTCTGAGTGGTATCACCTCAGCTGTCAGTCAAAGCCTTTCTAATGACCTCAACATGACATGCAGGCCCCAATGCCTCCACACTGATAAAGCTCCTCAAGCTTTTATGTCAACCCTCTCAGCGACATCAGTGGTTTGACCCTACAGATACACAACGTGACAAGCGGCACAGGCCTTTGCCTCATCTTAGAGACCCTGGCTCTTGCTGTCTTATGCACAATACATGCTGCATATGGCTGCATAGCATGTGCTGGGGTAACGGAGGGTAAATAATTATTAGCTATTTTATCACACATGACACAACAGTTGGCTGAATGCATCTCATATTATTATTGCAAGTAACTACTCATTTATCACATATGAAGCCTTCTAATTTTGTGATGGCAATTTAGAAATTCATTATCTCCCTGTGTTACGTTACAAAACAGAGAGCATGACATCATAATTACGGCTGCCAACCAGAGACACCAGCAGGCCTGTAACTATTTCAACTAAATGTCCTCAGCGTGAGGGTACAAAACGACACAGCAGTTCATGCTCTGTGAATTGTGAACCAATCAGATCAATCACCACTCACCCTCCAGACTGCAAGCCGAGCAGTTTGGGATCCAGAATACTGCGAGCCTACAGAGAGAAGACACACTGTGAAAAACAAGAAATACAGAAATGCAACAGAGGCTCACTCACATGAACACAACGCAAGCAGTACACAATTAAATTAAAACAAATACAAATGTTATTGGGAAAATACAGTACATTTTGAGGTCAATTTGGGACAAGATAAATGACAGGAGAGAATGAGTACAGCGCACAGAGAGGGGAGCACCACAGGCAAAGACCAAATTATTCCACATCAATGTAGTTTGTGGGTTCAAGACTGAGAATTTTGCCGCTCTTAGTGCTTGAGGCCAAATTTGCCTATTGTGTAACACTCCCTCCTCGCCGACCAAATATCCTATTTGGAACACATATCATCTTCTGAAAAAATAAAGGGATGGGCAGAACAAAATGGCTGAAACACACATGCTGTATTCTCTGATATAATTTAATTTATCCAAAACAAAACACTCACTAATATCTGGTCATTGTGACACAACACAACATTAACCCAACACAACAAATACAAAAAAAAACACATGCAAGGAAATCACAAAGTGTTCCTGAGATAAACAGTGACTTAAAACCTGAGAATCCAAAGCACTGGTGTCTGAAAAGAGAAAAAAAAATGGAAGAGAGTAATGTTAGAAAAATCAGATCACTAGATGGACACACTTACTTAGAACACTGATCCACAATTACCACCTGATGTCATAATGCTCTTTTGCCAAACAATTTATGCAGAAATGGAGACAAGAGTCAACACAGGCCTCAGGGAGAATGGGTATGTACAGTGGAATCAGTGGAAAGCTGTTGTAAAACAGAAGGCTCTCAGTACAAGGTTGCTATGCCAAGATTATTCATAACAAACAGTGTATTTGAAATAAATGCAGCATGAATTAAAAAAAATTCCTCTAACTGACATAATCTGAGACCAAGTACATCTATAGATACATGGGACATTAGGTAAGCAGAAGTGGTTGCTATCATGTTACCAATTTAGAGACGAATGGCAAGAGGGCAAGGCCTTTAAATAAGCAGAGGTGTAATTACTGTGCTATTGATCCATGGGTGATAAATGGCAGCATAACCATGATCTAATGTGCTACAAACACAAAACAGCTGTTCACCACAGAAAGATCAAATTGCCACGCTGATTAAAATGACACAACAAAGTTTTTGTTGTGGATGTGCTGTCACTGCACCATTAACGCAGCATGAGATAATGCTAGATAGCATTGCAATTTATCTAACTTGATTTTTTTGCGTAATGTTAAGCTGGCTTGCAAAATATTAAGTGGCCATCCCACTGTTTGTAAATATAATTGTGTGGGTGCTTTAATACAGAGTGCTTTAAAATACTATTACTGTTCACCCCAAGACAATGATGTGCTCTTGTTTTTCACCAAACATGCAATATACCAATGATTAAAAAAATAAAAAATCTTGATTTTTCAGAGGAACATTTTTGTTCAGTTGTTGTGCATGACTGAGTAAGTTAACAAAATGCTGAACACATGCAGAGAAACAGCACGCACAAAGACCTAAGCTGCAAGTGGGTACCATGGACAGTGATCAGCTAAGCTTCTTTCAGCACAGCTATACAAGATAGAGCCATCTCCTCCACCAGCAAGTCTGCAGCTGCACAAGATAAAGCCATACCACAAAGATAGGCTATGGGCTGCAGTGCAGATATAAACCTCAATTCATAGGTGTCTTAAATCTCAGGAACAAAATGTAATTGATTGGTAGGAAACCTCTATGTGTATGTGTGTTGCAAGCAAAGGTTCTGGGGTCACAACTGTAGCAGTAAATCCTGCATTATAGCACCGACACACACAGGCTCGCACAGCACATAGATCAGGGATCTCTTGAGCAGAAAATCTTGCATGTGGCTGATAGTATTACCTGGACTGACCTATACCCCAACACACCCAGGAATGTGTGCTATTGAGCAGACACCTTCTAGAACACGGTGAGAAAAATCAGGTCACTGACGTGTTCAAGACATTATCAAGTTATGCCAGCAATATTCTGCTTTAGCAGCTAAGTCAGTTATATTTAAAAGAGTAATTATCATTGGAGAAGGACTGGAGCAGGATATTGACAGGCGGATTGGTGCACTGTCCACAGTGATGCTGGCACAGCTCTGGTCTGGTGCCAGAAGTCAGGTCTTAAATTACTTGATTTACTTACTAATTTATGTCCAATGGTTACTTCAGAAGCATTGAGATAAAAAGGTGTGTCTGTCATTAAGAGTCAAGAACCAGACCAGAAAGGAAACAAGCCCAACTGTCATAATCTTAACTGTACAATGCTGAACTACACATAAATGAACTCTGGCTGAATTCTGTGCTGCTGCTGTGGCAAGATCTAATTTATACATAGTGAAACTTCTCATCTATGTTCTATTCATGTATATTTTTTGCATAAAATAAGGAGAA
>JAVQJX010203293.1:0-20020 GCA_036025115.1 Ambassis agassizii
AAATCTTTACATGGTCTGGCCCCATCTTACCTCTCTGAGCTTCTTCACCCCTACACTCCTGCTCGGTGCCTCAGGTCAGCTGATCAGCTGATCCTGGAGGTACCGAGGTCCAAACGGAAGCTTAGAGGGGACAGAGCTTTTTCTGTGGCGGCCCCCAATTTGTGGAATGAGCTTCCCGTCCACATCAAACAAAGCTCCTCATGTCACATTTTTGAAACTCGTCTTACAACACATTTTTATTCCTTGGCTTTCGACCCTTTATGAGACTCGGCTCCTAGTTTTTAAATTTGTTAGTTGTTGTTAGTATTTTTATCTGCTTTATTTTATCCATTGTTTTTATTTAATTTCTCTGTTTTGTTCTGTCTATTTGTGTACAGTACTTTGTTTCAGCTGCGGTTGTTTTTAAAGTGCTTTATAAATAAAGTTGAGTTGAGTTGAGGATTAATGGTGTTATGAACGTTGGCTCATAATGAGGGGTCAAGACCTCTCATGTAAGGAAAGAGACAACTGAAGTCACCAAAATCAATATTACTATTGATTTATTTACTTCTTTTGCTCATTGTTTGTCCTCTCCTCCCTGCAGGCCTTCTCCCTGAATTCCACTGCCATGCCGCCTGCCACAGCCGTCACATCCCCGTCTGCAGACCTGTTCAATCGCACGCAGTACTGCAAGTGGCCCTGTGACTGTCCACAGGTCACCCCTAAGTGTCCGCCAGGTGTGAGCCTCCTCATGGACGGCTGCGACTGCTGTAAGACCTGCGCCAGGCAGGTGGGCGAGGTGTGCAACGAGGCGGACACATGCGACTACCACAAGGGACTGTACTGTGACTACAGCTCGGACAAGCCTAGGTACGAAAAAGGAGTGTGTGCATGTAAGTGTCACTCATTAAAACAAACAACTGTTCTAACAAAAGCAGGAAAAGATGATGTGTCAGCTTCACTGTGCAGATCAGATCGGACATGAGAAGTTCAGGTGTTTGTTGCCAATGAAAATCAGGTTGTCATAGCAACAATATCATTTTGGATATTTGTGTGCAGTTTTTGCTTGCTGCTGTGCCATCTGCTGGAAGGAATTCATTAAGAAATATATAGTATTAGAGAAGAGCTATATATGGATGTTGTGAAGACCAAATCTGAACAAAAACATTTGTGAATCAAATAACTATAATGTTTTTAAATCTTTTCCTGCTTCTCATGCTAAAAGAGCAGGAATTAATTTGTAGCAAGCTGTGCTCACTAAAGAGGGAAATTTGTTCTTCTGCTGTATAAAATGAATAACACTGCTTTATATATCAGCTCACAGCAGAAAGCCAACCTGATGGGTGTGTTTATGGTTGATTATTTAGGGTATGAATGCCAAAATTTTTAAATATTGCCACACACAGCAACACAACCATCCTGATTTAAATGTTCAGCTGTATTGTATTAAACGGATGTTTCTATTACTTTCTCTTCCCCATCATAAAAATAGAAACATAGAAGAAAAATAGAAACATCACAGACCTACATGTGTTCGTAGGTGCCTTTTATAATATGTGACTGCTTCTTTTCTGTCAGATATGGTGGGAACAGGCTGTGAGCACGATGGCGTGATCTATCGTAACGGCCAGAGTTTCAAGCCCAGCTGCAAATACCAGTGTGTGTGTGTGAATGGAGCCATCGGTTGCGTGTCGCTGTGCACAGAGTCGCAGCCTCCTCGTGTGTGGTGCCAAAGCCCACGGCGGGTCAAAGTTCGAGGACAGTGCTGCGAGCAGTGGATCTGTGAGGAATCCAGGAGAGGGCGCAAGACGGCGGCGCGGCATGCAGTCGAAGGTGGGATGATTCGCACGTAGATATTGTCAACATATTTTTAAATTGTGTTGTTTCTTCTTTTACTTAAGGCTGGACTGCTTCTTCTTCTTCTTCTTAACTTTGAAAACAAATAAGCATCAAAAGCCTGCATGTATTTTTAGTAGCTGATGTGTTGTTGTCCATCAGTGGATGTGATTTGATTTGAGAAGTAAAACAGAAGCAGCTGTGTACAATTTGTACTCCTTGGAGGATCATGAGATTCGGAGTGTGCGTGTGTGTGTGTGTGTGCGTGTGTGTGTGTGTGTGTGTGCAGGGATAGACCAACCTCTTCCAGTGGAAGCCCTCACACTGTTTTTTTGGCTCATATCTAGTCTCCAGTCATTTAGTGCAGCAGTGCCATGGAGGCAAGAATGTGAATGAAGATCTCTTTGTGTTGCATAAAGAGACAAATTAGACCCAGACTGCTCGAGCCAGACACAGATTAGATTAAAAACAGATGCAGTGGAAGTGGGATAGCGGATGGGGGAAGTGTCTTCTCAACCCAATGCAAATGGTTCTGAATGAAAATGTTAAAAGAGAATCTTGGACATGATCTGTGTAGCTGACATTTCTGTCTTTGTTGATGCAGATTCACCAGATGAGCCCAGAGGCTGGCATAAGAACTGCATTACCCAGACTACCTCGTGGAGCCCTTGTTCTAAGACCTGCGGCCGCGGCCTGTCCATGAGGATCTCCAATGCCAACGAGCAATGCGAGATGGTCAAAGAGTCTCGTCTCTGCAACCTGCGTCCATGTGAGGTCGACATCACCAAACACATCAAGGTAGCATCTCTGCTGTAAACAGCTTAATGATGGTAGAATAAATTCATTTTGCTTAATCTGTTTTCTTTTCTTAGCCAGGAAAAAAATGTCTGAACATCTACAGGGAAGATCAGCCATCAAACCTCACCATCTCTGGCTGCACCAGCAAAAAACAGTACAGGCCCAAATACTGCGGCGTCTGCACCGACGAGCGCTGCTGCATCCCTTACAAGTCGAAGACCATCGATGTGGAGTTTGAGTGTCCTAACGGCTCCACGTTCACCTGGAAGATGATGTGGGTGCAGGCCTGCTTCTGCAACCTCAGCTGCAAGAACCCCAACGACATCTTTGCGGAGCTGGAGAGTTACTATGGTTACCCAGAGGTCATGAACTAAGAAGGGCCGCTGTTCTCTGCACAGAGGTGCATTCTTTTCCTTTTTTTGAATTTCTATCTGTAAAAGCATGAGGGTTTTTTTTTCCTATTGGAAAAATCTGTAAATATTCATATGTATGTTTCCAGAAGGGATTCATAAAGCATGCTGTGCTTCTGAAGAATATTTGAAGAAGTCTTTGCAAATGAAAATATTAAACTGAGCATGTGAAATATTGAAGTTTTAATTTATTTATGTCGCTTATTTTGCATATGTAATATAACGTATGTGATGTTCTTGGGATGCACTCAAGAGCTGTTATCACCTGTCTGCAGACTCACACATAAAAACAAAGCCTTATTTTTTAAGACTACATATTAAAATCTGCAACAATCACACAATCAGGGAAGAATTGTTATTGTTTTTTATTGTCATTTTTTAATAAATACAAACTGTTATATCATTTTTAATGCTTTTCTACAGCATTAGATGGTTGTGCATCGCATCTTTACAAAGCTGTGTATAGTATGTGTTCTACAAAGTAAAATGTTGCTGTAGTGCAAGTAAAATACAGGAGTAGAAGGTGTCAGGTAAGTTCTATGGCTATCCTCGTGTTCACATGTGGACCTACCTCATCACTCACCCCCCCTCAAAAAAAAAAAAAATCCACAACCACATAGGAGCATCATCACATCTAGAAGGTGAACAATTTCATGGCACTTCTTTGTTCCATTGTGCTTGATTGCATAGAAATCATCATAAAAAAGTTTTTGTCTGAAGCCATGATCCATTAATAAAGCATATGATGTAAAAGCTTTTAAATTTGTGTTTCAGTGTGTTTTGATTAAAGCATACAATATCAATGAAATGTACTAAGAATTGTAATTTGATTTTAACTGACCCAATAATAACGGAAACAAAATGGCAAGATGAACTTATTTGCTGCATTTCCACACGTGATATAAAGTTTAATTCTGTCCCTTAATGTGTTTTTTTTTTAAGTTGTACATGTAATTTTGAGGCAAACAGCCATTTGTGTTTATCCAAGTGCCCCCCCTCCCCCAATTCTCATCTACAAGTCTGCTCCTACGTACAAACCACAACACTTCAGACATGGAAAAATAACAGACATTTACAGTCAGGTATATATTTGAGAAAGCTGTGTCAATATTAAAAAAAATGGATAAAAACAGGACAAAGGAATGCTGACATGAAAATTCTTATTATTATTATAATATATTTTTTTTTACATGAATGATTATTAAGAGACATTACAAGCTGGTGTATTCTGAGCCACAGCTTTCTCTGACATTCTCTGCTTCGGTGTCCCCAAAATGCTGCGCTGCCTCTAATTTTATACTCTCACCTGAACAGGTTTGAGTTCCTCGGAATGTTCAAGTTGACCTTAACCCAACTCAACAGACATCAAATTGGGGCATCTCAGCTGCACTGAAGAGCCTGCAGGTGATCGTCCATTGTGCGTTTGTTTTGAAGCAACTCTAGGTATACTAACTTCCCCTCTCCTAAATGAGTGTACACAGGAATGCGTGTATGAATTAGAGGCAGTGCAGCAAAAAAAAAAAAAAAGAAAGAAAGAAACAAAGGGACCTTGAGAGGTTTCGGGTGTCTGGTGAGGGGTCACTTTAGCAGGACACTTCGGTGGACTTGGGCACAGCTTGGTCCACGCTGTTGTTGGCTGTGCCGTCCGTGGAGCCCTCCGTGTGGGAGCGGCCATGTTCAGTCGTGTGGCTGCGGCTACGGCTGCCCTCGTTGGTGTGCGAGCGGGAGCGGTTGCCCTCGGTGGTGTGAGAGCGGGAGCGGTTGCCGTCGAAGGAGGTGACGCTGGAGCCGGAGGCGGTGCGGGAGCGGACCAGGCGGGTCATGCTGGCGGAGGGCACTGAGGGGGGGAGTTAGCCTCTAATTAACTGATGCTCAGAGGTATTTTACTTTTATATTATACCATTAAATCTACCAAATGCATTACTTTAAAATTACAATGTTACAAATAACAGCTTTTAATACCATTTCTATGGGCAGTCTGGTGCAGCCTGTAGTACAATAAACATCCATGGAGACATTTAAATATACCATGGAAGGATCAAATAACATGAGATTTGATGACATAACTCTACCTCACCACAAGGTGGCAGAAAATTCAACCATTAAAAACACTCCTGATATTGTGACTATACTGTATACTTACTGTATCCCATGCCCTGAATGAAGTACTTGAAAGCTTCTGTCAGTTTTCCAGGCTGCAGAGAACAAAACAAGGACAGATAATCAGTTGTGATAATCATTAATTATCACAAATGTTTACTTAACATTGACAGATTCTTGTCTCTCATCTAGCAGCTTAGAGCCCTGGATCTGAAATATGACAGCTGCTATGAGCAGGTGCTCCACAGTGCAGAGGATTACAACCTGACAGCCATGTCTGCCACTTGTTAATACTCTTAAGCACCACCTTCTTATGCCATCCACCTGACCCTCTGTGCTGATTAAACCAGCTCTGTGCAAGCCTGCCTATATATCAACATCCATGTCTGCGTTTCTGCCACACAAACTGACATACACACCTGGTCAACCTGGGGCATGCCGCCGCAGTCAGCCATCTGGAGAGAGAGAGGAGGGAGAACACAAAAACAAGCCATTAGAAATGAACGTGCTCATTCACACGGCAGGGGACACATGCCATTACCTCCCATTTTGTGTCCCATTTGTACACATTGTCCCCTACAACCTCCAATCAGTGTCCATCTAGACGCTGAACAGTTAACCCCAATAAATGGCACCCATTTTAAGTGTAACAGCCATTTGGAGAGGCTCATAAAAGGTTGCCACGGGGCCAATGTAAGTAGGTCAGTTGCATACGCACTTGCCTGTGAGGACGCATTCAGCTGTCCATACCTCTAGTTAATATGTCACCAGGTAACTGCTGAGCCACTGGAATCTTATCTGGCTATTATAATCTGAGTGAGAATATGGGACAGGGAGGGGAAGGACAGAGAAGACGAGAAACACGTCTCTCACCTTAAGCAGGGTTGTCTTTGTTGGGTCCAGTTTAGTGTTGCACTCAACCTGTAAAAAAAAACAATTAATTATTAATTATACAAAGTAATTTTTAAAGAAATTCAAGTTTGACAAAACATGGATTTGACAAAAATGCTTTACTTATAATTCTTAATAAATCAGTAAGCTCTTTGGGAGATTTAGGGCTAAAAGCAGAAAATCTCTTGACTTTAACAGATTAAAACTTTGCTGCGTCACTTATATTTTTGTTCCCAGTCCTGTTCTTGCCTAAGACCCGTTAAACTCTTGTCCGTAACGTGTTTAATCTAGCATATCTCTTTGGCTTAAACACAAGCGAATGGAAAACACGTCCAACACAGGTTAACTGCGTCTAATCATTAGCACTAGAGCCTTTTTTATAATGACAACTCACCACAGCCTCCACAGCAGGAGAGTTGTCACCAACCACCAGCAGAGAAGGACACCTAACGCATACAATCACACATTAATCTTCTGAAATAAACAATACAAGTGACATTTCTGGATTGCTCCTTACTTGAGGGTTCTGACGTTGCTTCCAGGGACCGGCCTCTCAACTTCAAGATCCCGCCGACTGAAGAGACACTCTTGTTACTGCACTGTTTAAATTTTATTAAAAATATATAACGTTTAGTGATTTGTTACCTTTCATACGACTTGACAAAGAGATGCAGGTTAAACTGGTTCATGTCATTTAGGATGTGGTGGCGGTATGTTGCGATCAAGTCCTGGTTGTGGTGGATCTCCTCCTGCAGGCGTCAAAAAAGAAAAAAAAGTAGATACAAGGACATTAAAAAAAATCAAAAATCAAAAATATCACTTGATAAGATTGTGATACCTTTCCAAAGAGGTGGGTGATGATCATGTCGGGCATGGCGTGGGTCCAGCCACTGATCTAAAATGAAGACAGGTTAAAGAGAGTTTAAATGAGGTGTTAACATGTGGTCTCAGGTGAGTTACCTTGTGTGCAGCCCAGTCCATCCAGCCCTCAGCACATGGGTTGATGTTGATGAGAACCAGACCTTCTACCATGTTTGCATAGTCGAGCTAAAACAACCAAAACAGAAAAAGACTTCATTTAGTTATTTCCATGTTCGATGCATTGTACCATATAGTAAAATATAGTCTTAATTGGTGAGAAGGCTGCTGCAAGGAGTTAAATGTTGTATCTCTATCAGCCTTATGTCAACAGTGTGAGACTTCCTATTGAGCACAATGTTAGTGTTGAGCTGATCTGGTACATTCCTGAGGATTTTGTTGCTCAGCAGGTTCAAGCAATAAGCAGTGTTGTGTTGCCAAAAACAGCAAAAGCAGCAGCAGAAACACATTAGCAGGCTCTTACTAATCCCAGATTGATTAAAAATATATGAATTATGTGGCTGGATTGGGAGAGAGATGAGGCGTATCCTTACAGCGAATCTGGTCAGAATGTTGGCCCCTGCTCCGATGCCCATTCCAATGACACTCTTCAGGCTGGGGAGCACAAAGATAAAAGGAAACTGTTAGAACAACCGGTGAGAAAATTTCTTAAATATAAAAGTAGGCTGGAAATGTGGAAACTGCAGCTCAATTTACCCAAAATGCTTCAATACAAGGGGGAGAGTCTCGGACAGCTGGTCCATAGAGGGGTACTCATATCTACAAAAACAAACATCATACTGTTAAAAACATTTATTTAAACTACTATCTAATCAATTAAATTGCACCCAGTAGTTGTTATCAGTGGTGTTTAGCAGTTAACATCAGTCAAAGTCCCACCATCAAAGCAGAGATTAGCCAACACCTGTCCTACGGCACACTTGTCAAATTAGGTCGTCTTAAGTACATCCGCAGTGATCTACCTGTCGAGTCAAAGGTCATAGACCGCTTGACTTACTTCAGTACGTCTGTGTGGGTTTGCTTGTGAGTGTATGCATTGCTGGCTCACCCGGTGGAAAAGGTGTTAGCACCCTCATGTTGTCCCGGGGCATCAACATGACAAACAGCAAAGTGCTGCATGATTTCTGACATGTCCTCATGGTTGAAGAGCGAGTCCCAGCACGTTTTGTCTGCAAAAAGAATAAAAAAATAAATAAATAAATGAATGTAAGCACTTGGCTGAGAGCATAACTATTTGTGTGTGACACACATCTTCCTGCATCATTAAAATCTGCTAGTAAACTTGAAAGAGTTTGATGTAATGGACTTAATATAAAGTTAGATTGGCAAACTTAATCTGACCCCACGTGGTACTGTAATGCAAAACACTCTCGGCTTTAAGCACAGCAACAGATGTTTCACCCAGATAGAGCTCAATAAGGAGCCGGGCTTACGGTTCAATCCAATGTCATGGAAGGTGAGGATGACCGGTCTGTCTCCTTTGGGAACCCCCTTCATTGTACAATGGATTCTTCCATGAGGAGTCTCCACATCATGCTCCTATAAAGATAAAAATAAACAACTAAGCTCAGGACAAAATGTAACAATGAAAATAACCTATATTAAAGTATGCCATGAGTGCTATTTTTTTTTAATTTGCATAAAATGACAAAATTATATGACCTTCATTCCTGCACTGATCCGCACAATCCTTCATCATAATCATTAATAATTCAAACTTCATTCGAGTTCTCCATCAAACCCGAGAGCAGCCAAACCGTTCCAACAAGCCGACAATACAAATCTAATCCATTCTACAAGCAAGAAAACATTAACGTATTCTATTTATCAACTAAGCAACAACTCCAACATGCACAATAATCCAAAGATCCAGTGGGGAAAAAAAAACTCTTCAAAAAGCTACTCACGCTGACTTCAATCTCAGCAACAATCATTTCCACATCAGAATCCTCCAGAACCATGTTTGCAGGAGAGATGTTGGGCACTATTTAATGTTGAAAACTGTAATCACTCGCTGTAGTGGCTCGCTGAGCTATAGATCCAACAGTTGGTAAGCCTGTGAAGTTGTTGAGCGCTGCACTGAGAGCTGCATTTTATACCCCCCTGCTTACTAGTTGGCCTAAGCTCCTGGCCTCCCATGGTGCCTTGCAGGCTGGTCAAAACAAGCTAATTCTAGATGAAGAGATCCTTAAATTGGATCAGCCAATGTCAGACAGAGGGCCATCAGCTACTGTGTGTTGACATAATGTGGAAGTATGGGTGTGTGATTAGCAGGAATACATGATGAATGAATGAGACAGCAGTCATTATTCAGCACTCTTTAGGAAAACTTTGATATAAAAAAAAACATAATAAAAAAGCAGTAAACAGGGTCTCAGAGGCAGAAATCTACTTAAATAAATAGATAAATCTAAAGTTGTTCAGTTGTGTGATTGTTTTTTTCCTTCATTTTTTTCCTATTTATAATTCTAAATATTGCACAAATATTGCTCACTTTATTTGAAGGAGAAGGCTCTTTATTATATGGTCATGGGTGTTTAAGGAATGCAGATACAATACACACAATATACACTTAGACGTGTGCACCTTCCACTTCGAAGCATTAATTTGACCAAAAATGGAATCATTTAAATTTTACCAACAATAATATTGTGAGGATGCAACAATAAAAAACAGCAGCCTCACAGTGACCTGACCTGCAGCTTCACGTTACCAGTCAGGTGCTTTGCTTTCCAAACCAGTTCTGACTGCATCGGATCTGCGTTAGACGTACAGCCAACCTATTTACAGGATGTAATGCACAGAGTTCACCACACCCGGCTCTGCCTACATCCTCCACACTCAGGAAGACATGCAGGATAATCCTGCAAAAACAGCACAGGTATGCTTGCCTGTACATTCACCTATCAAACCCCATGCAGGAAATGCATCTGTGTGACAGATTTATGCATATTGTGCATGCCGATACTGGGATCAAATCTGCTATATCGTTCCTCTAATCCTACATCCCCATTTGTCACAAGCTTAGCTGTCACAGAGATATCAAACGCTTGCCCTGGATACTTCAGGTTATCCAATTTGTTAGTGTCGCAGCAAACTAGGGTCAGGAGAACCTTGGGCTGATCTTGGTAAAAGATCCCACTGACAGTAGCTCCCACCGTCTGGTCTGACGCCATGGGTGGAAACATAGAAATATTCTCTTGATCAATGGATATACACCTAAATCCACCAAGATATGACATAAAAAGACCCACACCTCTCAGCTGCAGCTCTGTACTGACTGTCTGACAAATCCAGTCCAATGTGTGTTTCATCACTTTCGGTAGCTGATTGAATTACGCCAACCTGATTAGATTTCTGTCCTAATAAAATCCCAGCAGATGAGGGGTCATCACCAAGACAGATGAGACTCTGCAACAGAACGACCTTTAACAGCCACTAGATGGCACTAGACCAAGTAAATTAAGGCACATAGCATTGGTTAAGCTACTGTATGTAGGTTTCATCTGTCAGCACTTTTCTTCATGTGATAAAAAGCAGGTTAGATGCTGGGGTTTTCGTGTCTGCCGCCATACCTTGATGACGAGCTGCTGGACAGCTTCTCTCAGGCCCTGCAAAGAGAGAACAGAGCAAATGAAAGCATGACACTAATCCAATTACAATGTAACACGTTATAATCCAATATCCTCTGGGCGTCATCCTCCTACTGATTGCATTTTCACATTTGGGCTGTAAAACTTCGGACAATCTGGCAATCAGAATCTACCATTCTAGTGCAGATTCTCTCATCTATGAATGGAAAATAAACATTTTTTTTACCCAGAGATGAGTTCATATTTTCATTTACAAGGCTCTAATGAAATTATGAAATGGATATCTGTAAACACAGCCTTTGAGAACTATTTGCAATACATACCGGTATTTCCCTGTCAACCAGCAGGGGTTTGGACTCAACAACTTGGATGTCATCCATTTCAAAAAGCTGCAGAGCCTGTGAGAAAAATTAGAAGTATTAGTGAGAGACTGCCGTTTTTAACATGTATGCAAAGTTATGTTTGGAGGCTGATAAAACTAACTGATGGACTGCTTGAACTTTGAGAAGGGTGTGTTTTATATTGACACAAAGCTAAAGAGACTGTTGTACAGATTACCGTAGTAGTGAGGGATGTTTTATGAACAATCTAATCATTTTGAATGAGTCTCTGGAATGAATGAGGGAAACATAGTGGTGTACTGTGAGAGCATATTCTTTTTATCATTGTGCTCAGATTTCATCGCTCCGTTTCCCACAATTTACTTCATGTACTCATCCAGTTCAGATGAATCATCATCAGCATCTGATTAATTTTTTTTTCCTTGAGTGGGTGTGGCATGGGAGTGATCACATGCATGAAGGCAACTGGCAACAAAAATACTAGCAGGACACGAACTGACCATGGTTGTTTTGTGGACCTACAATTAACAGATGTTCCCTAAACGCCTCATATATCACTTGAACACACTCCTCTGGCAATAAAAGATAAAGAAAGCAAAAGAATGAGTCACAACATTCGAAGAGTCGTTACTATACAACAGTTCAAAACACACACAGAGGTACAGAACATGCATTGGCCTGCTGCTGTGATCTGCAGGAACATGAAGATCACATAACAGACTCCACCCAAGAGGCGCCCACATCAGAGACACATAGACTGTCTGATGTGAACACACAACCTGCCAGACTGTAGCTGATAAAAAAAAAAGGATGTAGAGGATTTCAAAATTGTGTGTGAATCTAATAGACATACAGTCTGAGGGGTTTGATATATAGACACAGAGAAGTATATTGAGGGAGAAAAAAAAGGGAGAAGGGGGACTCCAAAGAGAGGCCAAGCTGTGTGGATCAAGATGCTGTGCTGGAGCAGAGCAGGCAGGCTGTGACTCTGCATGCAAATCAAATTAGCCAGTTCACAGAGCTCTTTGTCCACTGGCCTGGAGGCTCCTGAGAGCCATGGGCTTGCCCTCTTTCTGTCCTGCAGCTAAAGGGGGTGACTGACCAAGACACACATCCACATGCAGGAAGTAACTGACCCTCTGGTTCCCATCACAACATCCAAACTTCTTTTCAGCTCCTTGTTGGCTTTCTGTCACTTTCCTCTGTTTGTCTTGGTTTCTGCTTGGTTGCGGTCGCTATGTTTGCTTTCTCGCGATGCATTTTGTGCTCTCTTGTCTTTCCTGTTTGCTACAGCGGATGATTAATCAAACGTCAGAACCATACAGAGAGGCCTTCAGAGTCGGGGGGGGCGAGGGGGGGCAGATCTCACAATAGTGCAGAGGAAGAGGAGTATCAAACAACAGGTTCATTTGTCTACAACATGGCCAGCTTTCCACTGCAGCTGCTTTGTTGCAGCAGACAAGTGATCGGCCCCCACTGAGATTCCACAGCCAAGTGAAGAAAGACATTTTAAATGATGCAAGCACTGCTAAATGGAACCTGTTCAGTGAGTTCATTAAATAAACCTCTGTAATATCACCACCTGTTAAACTGAAAAAACTGGGTCACCTGCTGTTTACACCTGTAGCGAGTCTCAAGCTGTTCTTCTTGCCGAGCTAATGTTTTACCTGGTGAGAGGAGGATTGCACACGTTTTAACTTTACCCAACAAGTCCTAATCTGCAAGGGACAAGATACAAATGCTGATGATTTCTTGCGTAATTATTTCACATGCTATGGAAAGCAGAAAAATTCTCCAACGCCAGCTGAATTTTTTATTTATTTATTTTTTTTAAAAAGGGGAAGTGGTGTTTCTTTTTCTCATAAGAAAGTTAGAAGAAAGGGCTTTTTTAATGGCTTTACTGCACACTGGAGTCATTGGCAACACAGTGTCAAGTCAAACCAATTCCTACTTGTAGCTGCCCTTTTTGAAATGTGGTTTTATGTCGAGCAGTAAGGAAAAAAACAAAGTATTCAGTGAAACAGCTTTCGGCTTGGCAGAAGTGAGACTTGTGTTATGCAAGCATGAGCAGGAAACAGTGGGAGGATATACATTTGGGATGATCCCAAAAATCATAATGTATAACAAAGACTACTGGACTTTAATGACCTGAATCCCTGTATTAAAGTTTCTACTTGATAAGATGAAGCTCGGATCATTAAAACTTAATTGGGTTTTACGTGCCGATTCCTGAAAAGCCTGTTGTTTTCACTTGACAGTGAGATAATGTGGTTTTAGAGCTTTAGAGAAAAAAAACATCAACAACAAACAGCGCTGGCACAGTCCTACATAACACATTAGTGCTCGTTTTCCACGGTAAATCCAGAGATGCGACACGGTGCTTTAAGCCAGAACATCCAAGTTACAAAACAGCCTGAGTTCAAGCTCTCTCTTTGTTCACCGAGATAGACAGAGAGAGAGAAGCATATGTACTGATTAGATTTGGAGTCTCAATTTTAGAGAGGCAGAATCAAGGCCATCCTGCTACCATAGCCTCTCATATATACTTTTAAATCCACAGGCCTGCTGCATCCATCTGCAGAAACAATGATTGCTTCCCTAATCTTTGGGAACTCACTTAATCTGTCAAATCCCTGGTTCTGAAATATCAGCTGCAGCAGGCCTGCTGTGCTAAGCTGCTACAGACCTACATTTCCAGTCTGTAAGAGATATCAAAATGGGGTGCCTTCACTGGCACAGTAAGTAGGTAAATAGGGGAGAAAGAGGAGGAGGAGGAGGGGGGGGGGGGGGTCACAATGGTGTGCAGAAAAAAAAACATTTATGGTGAGCTGTATCTCAGATTTCTGAACACACAAAAACAGGTCAGTGTTGTTTTGATAGCAGTGGAGGACATGCTATGTATTTTGGCAGGATGTCAATTAATAAACAACTTTTTTTCTATTTACTTTTCCATCCTCCTTCTAAACTCTTGTGTTTTGTTTTCTTACAACTAAGATTAAAAGAGGTTTTGTTATGCAGCTCGTGCCCTCATAATTGTGTGTGCACGCCCAGTAGCACGTGAGAAAGGCATGTTTGCGTATCCTTCCTTCATTTCTGCAATATTTTCAGACATGTATTACTTTTATAGTTGGATTTTTATGCACAAATCAAAATCATTAAGTGGGGGAAAAAACGTCTTTCTTACACATATTGTAAACCTACGGTGTCAAAACAGGAAACAAGACGTGTTTTTGACATGCTGCCAAAGTACAAGGAAGTAACCAACTGAGTTTATAAAATCCTGGAAACAATAATAACACTAAGAACTGAAACCTACCTGTTGATTTAACAGCTGATTGTCCTTAAAATTTCTCTACAACCAAAAAAAAAAAAAAAAAAGTCCACAAAAAAACTTTTTGTTCTCTCTCACAGAAAAAGATTGTGGCTGGAAGAGACAGCGTTGCTTTGTTTATAACGTGAAGCGCCAGGCAGATGCATGAGGGAATTTTATAAAGCCTGGGGGCGTGCGGCCCCGCCCACTTTCCCCCTCTGACGACTCTATTGGCCAACAGCAGCAGCTTCTTTTTTCTTTTTCTTTTTTACTCTTTCCAGCGGTGAGGAAGAAGAAACTCATGGCTCTCACTCCTTTTATCTGCTGTCATTTTAGAAGTTATTTTAGAAACATTTTTGTGCGGAGTTTGTTTTTCACTCTGTTGTTTATAGTTGTAGGACACACTGTTTTTATGCTCTGTCTGGGTGTGGATCCTGTCAAAGCTGCTGATCTTTTCAGTCCACACCTTCTAGAAGCACAGCTGTATTTGCACACCTTTTTCCTCTAAAATATTTAAATATTTGAGCCACTGAAGCTGAAGCCAGGCCTTTAACCTTGATTTGAAGCCAAGAGGAGATAAAGCGTGTACAAAGGGAAGCCCTTCCCTTCGCCTTGGATCATGCCGTCTTTCTTTGATAGCACAGTGTTATTGTCTAATTAAAATGATCAATAATTTATCCCTCGCCTGCTGTTTTCTGAGTGTAAAGCATCAGAGACGTGTTGTAGTCCCTCCCTGTATATCTGACCTGAAAAGACTTCTGTAGTGAATGGTGGTTTATAGCTTAATGGACACCATCTGAGGATGACTTCTTAGAATGTTGTTTACCAGCCCTAAATCCATTCATTTCATTTGCTGAAGTGTGTCCTGTCAGTGCAGGGCTCTTTGTGGAAATTTCCACACCTGCAAGAGTGTGACTGTTACACTGTGAATCTGCCAATAAGTGCTAGTATTGGCAATGAGTGTGTCAGGATACAATAGCCGCACTGTGGGCTTGTAATGTGAGGCCCTCAATAGGAACCCGTCAGACAATAGCTGCATTGGAAGAGAAAAATATAAGCACTATGCTAATTTCAGGTCGTGGCAAAGCATGTGGGGAAATGTCGAAACGACACAAAATACCCTAAAAGACAATATAAAGACTCAAAATTGTACATTTTTTTCTATACAATCTATTTGCTATAGTGAATCTCTATGTGAATATGCATTACATTACAGCTCTTCCAAGCCCTCCAGCTGCTAGAGATTTAGTTCAGCATATGTGGGTCGCCGAGTGTCTCAATGCATGATAAAAACCGACGGACTTTCACCTGGCTGATTACAGAGTTTGTACGAGCAGCTGGCACACACACCGCCTTCACACATCGTGGGGCCTGTTGACAGATTCATATATTTGATCATTTTTAATCCTTATTGTACCCATCTTTATATTTGCACCTGTTGTTTCACCAACTTTCTGCAAGTGTCACACAATGCATCTAATAAAGGTATAAATAATCTATTTAAACTATACACAACTAATGCATGATGATATAATGCATTTGATTCTGTTACAAATTAAAGTTGGCTGGATTATAGATATATAAGTTTATTTATGTAACTGTTTGTTATGTAAATGCCATCACACAGTCTGTGTGATTAAACACCATATGGCTATATAGATAGATTTAAATGTTGTAACAGCCAGTTCAGCCTCTGTTTCACTGTCTTTTGCTGTTATAATACAACAAGATAAACCTGTCTGCTGCTCTCTGTGTTGTCTTTCTATTGACAGAATGGGAGGGGGGGGGGGTGATGAACTTGAGTTCTAAGTTCATAGCCACAATGTTGTTCAGTGCAAAAAGAGAGAAAGTCAAAGCTCAAGCTGCCAACAGCTGCCGTACAGCAGAGGCTTTTACATTACACATAACATGATTGTGGCTTGTTTCCTGACATCTGTTTCTTCCTCATACACGCATACACGCAACCCAGGTACAAGCTGGATTCAACCGGTCATGAAAGCCATAGTGATGCAACAGGCTTGTAAGAAAAATGAATCAGACACACATGATACAAGTCTGTTAGACACGTAGTAAGAGGTGTGTAATGAGAAGAAAACGTTTGAGCAGACAGGAACATGTCTGTTCAGCTGTAAATCTTTACACATTTTCAACAAAAGGTTGAAAAGTTACTTTACAAAAGGTCCACATGAATCATTACACTCAGCTAGAGGTCCAGCTTGACATGTAGTGGAGCAGTGGACCATTAAAATGTAACATTTGTGGATACATTTGACAAATGACAAGACTAGCTGAGCACAAATCCTGGAAACATGTGTAAAGGAATGAGCTGTAAATCCACCTATAACACTTACAAATGGGCAAATAAAAACATAGAAAGTGATGTTTATGCTCCATTTTAAGAGACCACCCATGTGTTTAATGAATATTGGCCTATATAAAAATCTATAGCTCAATAAACAAATGATTGACTTTTTTTATTTAGCTGTAAAGTGTCTCTTGGTTGTGGAAATTTGCCCTCAGCCAGCCTGACCTGTATTCAATATTGATTGTCTCAATAAGGTGCAGTAACCACCATGATAAGACTGTTCTCTTTTCTCTTGATGTTGATAAAGCTGTTACTGAGTGACTAACCAAGCTGGGTTAATGTTACTGATATAGTCATCAATGAACAGTAAAACCTTAATAACATTGTTTGTTTGGTCTGTGAGCTCCTTGGGGCAAAGGTTAAACTAACTGAAGCATGCACACACCTTCCTGACTCTACTGTATTGCACATAGAGAGGAGATGGAAAAAATGCATGTGATTAGGTTATTAAGGGTGACATTGCTGTAATGTAAGCAGTTTGGAGTCAAATAACGCAGTGACAGTCAGCTGACATGTTCTCAAGACAAACAAGTCTGTGTTGGTTAATCATTAAAGGCCTTATCTTAGCGAGGCATCAAGAACCTTTAACTTTTTCTCTGAAAAGAAAAGCCACAAGGCCAGTAGCAAATTATAGTGTGGTCATTTGTTTATAACGGGGGAACAAAATAAAGGCAACACATTCCTCTGGGTGAATGACAAGCGTACACCTGAGTGAGCACGTTATGTGTTGCATAAGACAACAAGACACAAACAGTGAGTTAATCCTCTCTGTCACTGTTCGTCAAGTTCTCCACTGCAGCGCTAATATGTTTATCACCAGCATCAAGTTTATCCCGAGTAAACACAGTGGGTACTGATGACATGCAAAACCTGCAGTGTGGCACCCTCAGTGTGTTTTCCACTGTGTACACAATCAGGATTGGTGGAATCCCTCGTATCATCTCGTCACATTGTTCTGCATTTGTTCGTTTTTCAACAACTTCATGTTACATTTCAGCCTGGCAGCAGCGATGCATTCCAGGAGCAGCAGGTCAACCACCGCTGATGAAACTGCATGGGCGAGCTACTAAAGAGGAAACTTAACAAGCCTCTGTTTTGATTCCTGGGAAAAAATATGTGAGGTCAGGATGACAAGATATTAACAGGGAGGGTGAAACTGCACCCTGTGGAATTCTTAGCTGACACTAATTACACAACAGGATACATTAAACCGAAAGAAATGATTGATACGTTTGACTTGCATCATCAAACCCTGATGGCAGGATAAAAAAAAAACGATATGAGAGGAGGGTGGTCTGTGACATACTGAGGGGAAGCCTGTGAAAACAAACCCCTGCTGTGTAGCAGGTGAGATTCTGTTTTTATTCACATACAGGAAAACTGGCTGATGAACTGCAGAAGAAGAGAGTTTAAATATAAACACAGCTGTATGGTTTAATGAAGTTAATGTGGTGTTGGAATAGATATGAAGGATTTTTAGCCCACAAACGTTTATTCTAACAAGCCAAAGAAACACATCTGAAGGCTTGTGGAGGACAGACAGGACATCAAAGTTACAGATTTCTACAGGACACTTTCAATTGATTAACCCAGTGAAGGATAAACCAGACTGCACTGCTCCACTGACTGGATATCCTTATATTTTCACATTAATAATTGACAGTTTGTTTTGGTAGAAAACACAAAACTGGAGCGTTGCATCACTATGTTGCCTATTTTATTGTCCATGTTGTTGTTAATAGTTAGTAACCTAAATAGCTGAGCTGTTAATGATTCCTTATTAACCTCATAGTGAGGATAAACAAACAGTGCTCCTCAAAAGCATGCAATAAAATCCAACTCTATAACTGTTGTAAAACAAAGGTCAGCTCTAAACCACCCGAGGATACTTAGTATTGTAATAAAACTGAAGTGCTATTTAAAAAAAAGAAAAAAGAAATATGATTAGGATAACGGGCTATCATAGTTGCTGCCATAAGAGCATCATTTACTTTCATTATTGAGACACTCTTGAACTTTGATATTTCATTTTTTTATGGCATCCATTTATTGTTGTGTGAATAGTTTGGGTCTTGAACGCAGCACCGCGCTACAGGTTGACTGATGAGGCGATAATGATGACACAGGAGTTTCAGAGTGAGACAGCTGTGGGCGGGATCCGGGACGAGGAAGACGAGTGCGACGTGACTGCGTGTTTGTTGTGAACGGATATCAGCGTGGTGCCTGTTTATCCTTTGACGTCACAGAGCGCCACGCCCTCAGGGACACCTCCATGTAGGACTTCTTATTCGGGACAATCGGTACAGAGAGTTCAGTCAGTTTATCCAGAGAACAATCTGCATCTGCACAGTTTGAACTTAGCAGTGGTGTGAAGATGTTTTTTTCCCATTTCCACAAAACCAAACATTTATAAGGCATCCTACACTGGACGCCACCTTTTTATCTGCATTTTGTTGACAAAATTTTAAATCTACTACATGTGGAACTCTTTACTATAATACTCCAAACGATGACAAAGTACATAATAATGACAGTCAGTATTTGTACAGTACTCAAGAGACATCCCTGTTGAATGAGAGGAAATGGAAGTTTGTGAGCTAAAATTAGCTCATTTGTCCTCAGTGCAGCCTGCTCCCATGGTGTCTCCTGGCCTACATGTAAACAAGTGCCAGAACAACTGTCTGGAGATTAGCCTGAATCATGGACACGCAAACATATGAACACACAACAGGTCATGCTAAGAAGTGGTATCAAACCAAAACACAAAAATACATTCACACATTTAAAGTCAGTGACCGTGTGTCATTGAAAGTTATATGCAGGCTTCTACAAGCAAATCCATGTAGATGATTATCTGTACAATACACAGTTCAGGGGGATTAATGCTTGCTGAACCAGTTTACTCAATCAGTAAATATAAATCAGCAAGTTAATCCTTCACAGCGGATAGACAGACGAGCCCCGGTTTCCTCTGATTGTGCAATTAAAGGAAATGCTGAGCCAGTTTGCGATCCGTTTTTTTTTTTTTTTTTTTTTTGTTTTCATTACATGTATGAAACTCTGATATATAAATGTGGGGCACTGAGAACAAGTTTGGGAAAAACAACAGCAGACTTGTTTTGGGAGACAATATGTGTCTATTACATAAATGTAGGGGATGAATTAGAGAAGAAAGTGAGAGGCGGTGAGGGGAAAAAAAAGGGGGGGGGGGAAGAAATGCTGTTTTGTTTTCTGCTTCTCAGTGTGTCACTCAGTCACATGCTCAGTGATTTTGTCTGACTGCCAGGCTCTACTCTCTGAGTGTAATCTCTGTTGACCAGTCGGTAAAGGGAGGGAGGGAGGGAGAGAAAAAAAAAAGGATGGAGGACAGGAGGTCTGTGTCGCAATCTAGGTCGTGCACCAGTAATCCCACAGGGTGGAAGTATGTCGTGGGCATACAGTGCCAAACGTTGATCTCACCCAACTCCTCTTCTCCATAGATTCTTGTCTCATGACAGGGGGGGGGGGGGGGGGGGGGG